>CM049871.1:40386416-40423916 GCA_027474115.1 Schizopygopsis malacanthus
GAATGAACTCAGCATAACATTTCAAATTTCACAGTATGCTAATTATTTATATTCTTGAGCAGACTGCTGTATTAGGGATCGAATTATATCTCTGACATCACAAAACATCACTGCACATCCATTTCTCAAAGGTACTGGCACACACACACGCTGCAAGCATCTCGACCCAGTATCTACAAGCCGTTGTGGTGTCATGATGGATTTGTGGGCGGGGTGTTGACAGGAATGGTCCGGTGCACGCTGGTACCCACCGTCCAGCTCCTGCCGAGATGCCAGGCCTAATGCCAGGGACTCACACACAGCCACAGGGCAGGAAACTAAATCAGAGCGCATATGCTCTACTCAAGCAAATCTGGGGTTTAGAAGATGTACTAAAGCTGTGGCTTTTGGTGCGGGGTATACTTTTTCGTCTCGCTAGCTTGAATGGAATTTTAATGTACTGAGATAAACATGATCAAATGGTGCTAATTCTACTTAAAATTTTCAATTAATACTTTTATCGACTTTATTTATGAAATAATTACATTAAAAAAAACAAGCAGGAGATTTTAACATTGATAATAATCAGGAATGTTTATTAAGCAGCAATCAGTATATTATTATGATTTCTGAAGATCATGTGACGCTGAAGACTGGAGTAATGATGCTGAAAAATACAGATTTGATCACAGAAATAAATTACATTTTACAATATATTCACAAAGAAAACTGTTGTTTTAATTTATAATAATATACCACACTTTTACTGTATTTTTCTGTGTATTAATTGTGCAAATAAATGCAGCTTTGGCGAGCAGAAGAGACTTTTTAAAAAGACATTAAAATATTTAATGGATAATTCACTCAAAATAAAATGAGTTTTTTCCAAACCTTAATGAGCTTCTTTGAGCTGTTGAGCACAAAATAAGATGGGTGGTGGTAAACAAACTTCCATAGTAAGGAAACAAATATTATGAAAGTTAATGGTTACCATCAGCTGTTTGTCTAGCAACATTCTTCTAAATATCTTATTTTGTGTTCAACAGAACAAACTCATACAGGTTTAGAAAAGTGGACAGTGAGTAAATATTGACAGAGTTTGTATTTTTGGATGAACTATTTATTTAACAACCCCATACTTTTGAATGACATAATGAAGAAACACACAGATGCGCGTGTGTGTGTGGTGCGTGTGCGTGCGTGTGTGTGTGTGTGTGCGTGTGTGAGTGTGTGTGTGTGTGTGTGTGCGTGCGTGCGTGCGTGCGTGCGTGCGTGCGTGCGCGTGTGTGTGTGTGTGTGTGTGTGTGTGGTGTGTGTGTGTATGAGTGTTTGTATTTGTATGTGGTCTCATGTGGGCTGCTCATTCGTTTCTAATCATACCCGACCTACAGAGCAGAAGCCCTACAAGCTTCCCCAGAGGGACGATCAGTCTAAATATAGCCGCTCTCTGGAATGTGAAAATGTTTCTCCACTCGAGACTCCTGGTTTGGCCAAGATATTCCCAACACCTTGTGATATGTTCAGTGGCAGATGGTGTGTGGGATAATTACTGAATACAAACTGAAGGGGTGATTCTCAAAGGTACGATCAAATGCAATGGACATGTGCTGTGTATAAGCCACAAGGAAAAAAAAATGATGGAACAGTAAATCCTCAAATCCGAAATATATCAGCGTAAACATAAAAATATATATATATTACATACTTCTTTATACTTACATATATGTGCATAAAGATGTGTGTTGGTGCTTGCTAACATTCGCATCGCATGATCGATTTAAGAAAATCCTCAACAATAAGTACCAAACTCATAACTCGCATGACATGTGTTTGCTCTACAAACATGACTGATTCCTAGCAACACCATAGCAACATCCAGCAATGCTTAACTGCCTAGCAACATCCTGGCAATCACTAAAACATCCTAGAGTTAACCTTACAATACCCAACCACATAGCGAAATCCTAGAAATCATCCAACACACATTGGCACCGACCTAGCAACACCTTGAATATCATAACTACCCAGCCAAGCCTTTGCTTCAACCACCCCCAAAAAATCCTATAATATATAACAATGCCCAACAACCTAGAAACCATCCATAGCAGCACAACAACTACCTAGCAACACCCTCAAAAAGACCAAGCAATGCCCAAACACCTGGAAACATCCTAGCAACCACAACAAACCTTATAACAGCTACCTATCAACACCCTAGCAACCACAAAAACACCCTAAAACAACCTAGTATTTTCCAACCAGTTAGAAATATAATAGAAACCATCCAAAACATCATGACAACCACTTAGCAACCATCCAAAACACTGCAACCACCTAACAATGCCAACTGCCTATAGCAACACTCTAGAAACTAAGAATGTCCCCTAATAGTCGACCAATCATGAGTTTACCAGAAGAGGCTTGGTCGACCAAAGTTTTATTAGCCGCTTAGTTACAGAAAAGGAAAAATAAAACGAAATCCACAGTCCATGACTAACAGATCGTTATGACTATACTCTATGGTAATACAGTACATCACAGGACATCCAAACGCTCGCCTATCATTCATCGACCTCCAATATGCCCTTTCATCTGAAATATGTAAGTATTAGCAACTTTACATGGCTGCTCAATCTACTGTTAACCTAGAAAAATATCTGTGCGGAGTGTGGAAGCAAAACAGTGACAGACGGAGGTGCCGGTGTGCTTACTTGATCTTAAAATAGGCTACTCCATTATTTTTGGTGATACAGATAAGAGCAATACATCTTTCAAATCTGTAAAGACTCTACGTTTATTTGTGTGTACTAGCGAGCTTTTGTAAAATAATGAAAGCAAACATGATGTGCTTTCTGCTGTCTCGGTCTCTGTGAACTTGAACTCGAAACTCCGTGTTATCTTTTCCTTACATACATTTAAAAAATATATCTATAGAAAGTGAAATATCTACGTTCAAACGAGCCAATTCAGTCCTACTAGAAATCACCCTAAAACTAAAAACGACCTATTAACATCCCAGCAACCACCAACATACCCTAAAAACAGCCTAACAACACCAGCCACTAGAAACCATGCAACACATCATAGCAACCACTTAGCAACCATCCAAAGCACCCTAGCAACCACCAAGCAATGCCTCAACTGCCTAGTAACTCCCTAGACTTCCACCCAAATCTCATAACAACTACCTAACCACCATCCCAAAACCACCCAAACACCCTAAAAACAATCTAGCCACGCCCGACCGGTTAGAAACATCCTGGCAACCACCAAAAACATCATAAAAATCACTTAGCAACCATCCAAAGCACCCTAGCAACCACCTAGCAATGCCACTGCCTAGTAACTCCCTAGAAACCACCCAAAACTCATTACAACTAACTATCAACAGCCTAGAAACCACCAAAACACCCTAAAAAACAACCTAGGAATGCCCAACCGCTTAGAAACATCCTGGCAACCACCAAAAACATCATAAGAATCACTTAGCAACCATCCAAAACACCCTAGCCTAGCAACCACCTAGAAATGCCAACTGCAGAAAACCCTTCGAAAATACCTCAAATCTCATAAAAACCACCAAAACACCCTAGAAACAACCAAGTATTGACCAATCACCTAGCAAGCCTCAAAAATGCCCTCGAAACCACCTAGAAATGCCCTATCACCTATCGATATCTACCCATATAACCATATTAACTGCTTAGCAACCACTCAGAAATGCACCAGAGACCATTTAGAACATCATATCTTTCTCCTGTTGTCTTCTCATAGATCCTCCCAGTACAATCATACACAATATAATGGCAAAATGTGATTGTATTCTCCTCTATTCTAACCGAATATTGCTTAAGCTCCACACAAATAACCCAGAGCTGAATTGTGGCATCTGATGGGTATCTCGAGCTCTTAGTATCTGCCTTCTGTTTGTCTGTGAGAACTGAACATCACAGCATATAGCCGCAGGGAACACATATACCTGCCTACTGCATCGCTCGTCTGCCATTATCAGCCAATATTCCCATGCAGCCATCCTTCACTGTCTCCCTTTAATTGTGAGCGTGCGCTTCAAGTGTTTGTGTGCGGTGTGTTTGTCAGAGCTCTGGGTGTTGTCTCATCACATGCATGCGGCTCATGGATCAGTAAGGCTGGGGACGTTTTAATAAAATATCAGTGCTACACATTGCCTCATGTATTATTCATTTGCACTGATACTCTGCTCTGCTGAATCGTCCCTTAACACCAGAAACGGAGAAGAAAAAGCCTCATTCATCTGTTCACACACAGTTTCGGTGTGCATTTGCATGGTAACGTGTCAACTCTTGATCAATTAACAAAGCCCACATATCACTTCACCTTGATCTGCATTAGATTTATGAATCTGGGGACTGTGTGAGAACCGGTCACCAGGTGTTTCAGAATCAAGCAATAATTAAAAAGACAGACAATCAATCACAGAGCTTGTGTTTTGCATTTTGCTCTATAGAGACACAACTTCAAAAGCACCCAGAGGAAAAAGTTATTGCTGTGAGGTTGATCTTTCATAAGGCTTAATTAATTTATATTCATTTAAGTGTAAATTATGCCTCAGATGTTTCTCCTAAAATACACACAATACACACAAATCGGGTGTTTTCAACTTCAACCTTTTCATAGTTTACCAAAGATTTCAGAGAAAGTGCACTGAGTTTTTCTCTGGGTTTATTGCTCACCGGCTCACATACTCACCTTTATTTCAAAGAGTCATGAGTTTAAAACTAGCCTGAAGCAAAGAGTGAAGACCTTCAGACCAAGAAGAGCAATCCTGGCTTGAATAACACCTTGAGCACCCAACCTTTATCCTCTACAATACACTGTTTTAGTGATAAGCATGTTTAAGACTTGCAAAAACCTGGTGAGTTTGTCATCTAACCACTGGCTTGGACAATTAGAAAGAAGATCATACCTACAAACTCCAAAGTGGGATTTTATTTTCTTCTGTCCTGAAATAAAATGCCTTGGAATCAGCACTTTAAATGGATTGGACAATTCTGATATTATAAACCACCTTATTTTGCAACACAGAAGTAAACAATTGTATTTGAATGTGTGAGACTTCCGATTCATTAGCCGCTATAGATGAATAACTAAAGAAAAGGAAAGCTAGAAGAGTAATAAAGTGCAGGTGCAGCAGGACTATTTTCACTACAAATAAATAATAAGCTAAAATAATATGATCACTTACCAGTTTGCAATATCGAGCAGCATAACGGACTGTTTCTGAAAAGGTCAAATAATTGGAAGCGAATTACTGGAAGTTACAAATTGTAGAGCCTGCTCTTACGAAACAACACCAGCGTTTACGGTAACACACTAAACCGTAAATGACCGTAAAAACTCAAATAATACAGGTTTTTGACAAACCAAAAAGTTTTATAAGATTATGAATCTCACATTTCAGACTAATAAAGGATTGTGTGTTATATACAGCTGGAAGGAAGACAGGCTGAATGAAAATGCAAATTCACTCTTCTCCAGTAGGTGGAGATCATGGAAAAGCAAAAAAATTAAAAAATACCTCGTGAATAAAATATTCATTATGCATCGGATTTACATTCATGTCCAATTTCGCTGAAAGGCGCAGCAGTTTGCAGGTATGAGAAAAGCCTATCTCAAAATGCACTGTGACAAGCTCTGTCAAGAAAAATAACGATCCAAGATGGTTTTGGATTGAAATAAATGTTTATTTGTTTATTTTTGTATATATATATTTGGAGTATTGCAATGTCTGCTAATGGCAAATTCTACTTTACATGAAAATTGCTATTTATGCAGCAGGTAGTGTTTTAAACCAATCTTTTTTGTTAGGATGCTGCTTTATATGTATATATACATAAATATATGCAGTTGAAGTCAAACGTTTACATACACCTTGCAGAATCTGCAAAATGTTGATTATTTTACCAAGTAAGAGGGATCAACAAAGAACTAACTATCTTCTATAGCTTCTGAAGGGCAGGACTAAATGAAAATATATGATATTTAGGCAAAACAAGAAAAATATATACATCTTCATTCTGTTTAAAAGGCTCTTAATGTGTGTTTTTTCCTTCTGGGGCATCGGTGAGTGTTTTAATCTTCTGTAATAGTTGCAAATGTGTCGTTTAGTTGTCTTCGGTGTGAAAAGATGGATCTCAAAATCATACAGTCAATGTTGGAAAGGGTTCAAATACACAAGATGCTGGAAACCAAAAAATTAGTGTGAGCTGAAGGAGTTTTCTGGAGAACAGCAGATAGTTTAACTGTTCAGGACAAACAAGGGACTCATGAACAACTATCACTAAACAAACACACAGCTGTGGATCATTCAGAGAACAACACGGTATTAAGAATCAAGCGTGTGTAAACTTTTGAACGAGGTCATTTTTATAAATACAACTATTATTTTATCTTGTGGACTACATGTAAACATATGTTATGTGAAATATCTTATTCAGATCAGTGCTAAATAAACAAAAGCATGCATTTTGTATGATCCCTCTTATTTTGTAAAATAATAAAAAATTAGCAGATTCTGCAAGGTCCATGTAAACTTTTGACTTCAACTGTATATATTGAAAAATAAAATGCGTAAAAGAAGGCCTACTCAAAATAAATAACAGTCCAATTTGTATCATTAACTTCCATCTCTCTGCCTCACTGCCCCCAGCAGCCGCTGGAAGTGGTCCTAAAATCACATTTCATTTTCAATTTCGGAAAGAAAACTGAGTCCAAGAGAGCCTTAAGAGGGTTCTCGGAAATCGAGCTTGGCCAAATTACAAAGACTGAGCCATCACGGGTTTGATTTGCCTCAGCAGGTCCTTTAGCGAGGAGAAATTAGCAAAGTATATCTGCTTGTATTAATAATCAAAGTCTAATAAAGAAAAACTTCTATGTATTAATTGTTTTTGTCTGCACGGGTGAATTCGCAAAAAATGTCTCCAGATGCTATTGCACCCAAAAAAACTACATTTAAAAATAAAATTTAGTATTAATAAAAGAAGGTAATCAGCTTATTTGTGATACAATTGATTATTTTGTTCTTACAGTTGAGTTTAAGTCAATAAGACCGCTTTTGTGAGATTAAGCCTACAAAACTGCTCTCCAATAAAGCTTGTAATATAGCAGTTTAATTTTGTGCGTTATTAGAAACAATGCTGATGCTGGCAGAAGAAACATCCTTCTAAAGTGTCTCTGTGTGTTTGTTTGGAGTTAAAATTGACTCCTTCACTTGAAAGAAAGTGCTCATTGGAATTCAAATGGGTTGTGTGGGCTTGGTAATTAGTCCTGGCGCAGATCGCTCTAATTAAATCACCCTCTTTCCTCATAACCTGTAACCATGATCACCTACTAAAAAGCTCATCTCCGCTTTATAGGTTGATTTTGTGTAGTTGTTATAGTTGAAATATTGTGTGGACTTGTCTTATGATGTTGTTAGCCTTTTTTTCACTGTCTGAAACACATCAATGACATCTCGTCCCCGAGCACAAGAGATGGTTCGTGAGAAGTCTGATGGAATATCGATTAAACGCCTCTTTTCCTCATCTTATGGGACAGATGATGATCGTTTCCATAGAGGCTGTATTGCTTAGTCAAGTGCTCAAAATGACATGGTTAGTCTTGAGAAGGTGATGAAAGCACTGCCAGCTGAATACTTTTGGATGAAATGTCACTTTATCAAAGAGAAACACTTTCATAGATTTTCGTTAAGCCTGTTGCGACAGAGATTCATTTCCTAGACGATTCGTTCAGGAGCGAGTCTGATCAATAGAAAGTTGGCTTGAAAATACTCGGCCTGTAATCATCACTGGAATCTATTGTGTGGGAGTTAATTGCTGCTTTTTAGAGTCACTGTTGTTGTTGTTTTTCCCAGAGCACTTGTTGTGGAAGAATCCCAGATCCCTGTTGAAAGAAACCAGTATAACACAGATTTGTTTCCATGTTACTTTGCCACTCTTATGAAGTTCTTGCAGATATTCATAGCCTATATCTGGTTCCGTGCTCTCATACAGTATCTATTCATATTAGATGTTGTTTACTGACTCTATTCTTTAAGGGGATGTGCATGATTTAGTCGTTTTGAATGGGCCATAAACCAAACCCAATCCCAGACTCTGATACACTCCATTAGGGCTCTTAACAGAAGTTAGTGGGAATGTGCATTAGCAAATTTGACTATGCAAGAAACGCCAGGGCGCTTGGTGATTGCCTACACACACACACACACACACCACACACACACACACACACACACACACACACACACACACACACCCACACGACACAGACACCAGACACGCACGCAACACCACCAGCAGCACAGACACACCCCACGCACCCAACAACACACCCACACACACCGACCCCACACACACAGACACCAACAACCACACCACCCACACACACACCCCACAACACACACACACCCCCACCACAGACACACACCACACACACCACACACACAACCCCCAGCACTGCACACACCACACACACGCACGCACACACCCACACGCACGCACACACACCACAGCACGCAACACACACACGCACACACAGCACCCACACCACACAACACACAGACACCCACCACACACATGACACCACACACACGCAGACACCCACACACTCACACCCACCACCCCCACACCCCACACACACACACGACCACACACACCACACACCCACACACACCACCCCCACCACCACACACCACACGACCCCCACCACACAACACACACCCCCCCACACACACACACACCACACACACACACACACACCACACACACACACACACACACACGCACACACACACCCACACGCATGCACGCACACACCCACGCACCCACACACACACCCACACACAGACACCCACACACAAAGACACCCCCACACACACACACACACACACCCCCACACACACACACCCCCACACACACACACACTCACACACACATGGTAAAAAGTCTGCTTTATTGGTTTCATCATAACAGTCTTCGTTCCCATACAATCACATTTAGGATCTGTTTATACAATGTTTTAATAAGCTAAAATGATCAACAAGCTCCATTTTGACTGAATTTCATTGGATTTTCGTGTCCAGAATGGTTCAGAATGGACATCATTTACACATGCATGTCTGTCTATAGTTGAGTGTGCATCAAACACAGCTAGCTGGTGTCTCTGTTGCTTTGAACAGAGTGTATTTGCAGTCTCTGCTAAATGCTTTTCACTCCCAAACACATTTCAGAGAACAACCTAAGTTTTAGAAGCATAGTCATGTGAAAGTCATGCAAAAATCATGCAGCAAAACAAAACTTCTCCCACTCCGAGAAATGGGATTTACTTCTCTCTTGTGTGCCGAGTCATTCGCTGCAAATCTCTGCTGACCTCTCGCTCGAGAACCCTAGAGAATACTTCACTACTATTCTGCCATTGATTGAATGGTAAAATGGGAATGATTCATTATCAGAAAGCACAACTTGGAATTGGAAGGTAAATCATTCAATTCTTAAGGAGAACATTAACAGCATTACATTGTGTACAAAAACAATTATGGTCCTTTAAGACTGTTTATATTGACTAAAATTGATTTTGTTTTATTAAAATAGCATGAGAAAATGTATCCCTTTTGTGGATGCAAACACCTACAGTTGTACTTTTCTTTTCTTTTTATATATATATATATTGAGGATGAGAATGGAGGAAGGTTTTAGTCATGTAATTAATGCCCAATGCATTATTTATCAAAGCTTTTCGCCAGTCTAGTCATGGGAATGAGTTTAAGTGTAATTCTCATGAAAATAATGCACAATGAATATGATATATCCTAAAATTAGGTCTTTCTTTGAGCAAAATATAATTGATTTTGGGCTAAAAGACCGATATTTTCATGCGTTTCAGCCTTTTGGAAGTTGAAGATCAACTTGAATCAGAGCGAAAGGCACAGTTAATAGTATAAAAGCTTGTCTCAACTCAGACTTGCATTATACAATCAGTGGAAAAGTTGAATGAAAAAGGTCAAACAGCTTGTTATAACCTTGTGTCTCAGGAAAAAGCACAGCTTGATCTGTTCTCAATGAGTGGAACGAATACGTCCATACCACACATACCACCGAGTTTAATGACAAAGCTTGCATAATTTCACTACGAAACGGTTAATTGCCGGTAATTAAAATATCAAGCGGCATCCTATGAACCCAAATAAACAGAAGAAAGAGAAATGCAGTTTCAGCAGCCTCGAGTGAAAGATAGAACATAGCTGTTACTAGCAGCGCACGATCACTCAACAGAAAAAGACTGAAATAGATTCAGACTCATCCAGGCTTGAACTAGTCTCAACCCCCCCCAGCATGACCCCCAGCCAAACCTCCCTGGGAAACAGAGACGCACCTCAGGGGGATCCGGCTCTCAACCCGGGGCCTTCATCCGAGTCAAAAGCAGAGAGGGAACAAGGGAAGGTAATGCGTGAGTTCAAAGACTCAGGATGCTTTCTCAAAATGATTTAAGGTAGAAGTGTTTTACTTGTGTGCAAAATATTAAAGAGCTAGACCGATAATCGGTTTGACTGATACTTATCTATTTAAATAGTTATTTAATTGTAGATCATTAAAAACATTCCGTGCATCTCCAAAGAATAACACTTAAGGACATCTTTACCACACTACGCATTCATCAGAAAACAGCACAGTCTTAAATTACACTTACATAAATGACTACGATACAGAATACGTCTTGACTACTAATCCTGCATTAAATGCATGACTATTTAGATTGCTGAAATATGACTATGACAATATCGAATGATATTTATAATGCATATTTTGTCTGTAATGCATTATTAGATGTCGCACCTCATGCTTTTACATATCGGTTCTCTGACTTCTTGGTTTTAGTGTTGATATCAGTCATTAATAAAAAGTAGTACAAATACTGAATTGCTGGATATCTAAAGACATGATCTCTTTCTCTGCCCTCCCTGATGATTATGACACGCAATACTTTGCCTGAAAGCGTGTTGGACGTGTTTTGTGCCAGATCTCACTATCGTGGGTGGAGAAGTGGATCTGCGGTCTGAGACCTGGATTACACGGTCCAAACACGATCTCATTGAGAAGGATATTATACTGGAAAATTATGCATTATGTTCTTTTTCAGTAGCTGAGGCTGAAAAGCATTTTTCTTTCCTGCCATTTTTAACACTCGTGCAGATTTACAGTTTCCCTTAAAATAATTAAAACAATTATAATAATTTGCCATGAGAACCACACCATTATTTTTCACCAGACATCAGCTACTACGGTTAATGTTAATATTGGTTATTCTGCAAACGTCTTACATTGCTTAATGACTTTACACAATTATTATGTTTTGCTTTTACAGCAGTGACAACAGCAGCCACAAAGACATGTTGGTGCATACTATGGTTACCACGGTACATTTTTATAAAGTTTACAAAAGATAAAGAACCAGACAAACATGGGCATTCACTCGAGCTCCAAGCACTTCCTAAATTAATACAAACATACATATGAATAAATGAAAAGCAAGGAATGACACAAATGTGGGACCTGACTGCAAGTTTATTTTATATTACACTTTTAAAAACATGTATAAAATTGGTCCGGCTTCAGAAACAAGGCACGCAATGTCTTGGTTCACGATCTCAGTGTTTGTATCAAGCATTTCCTATATAAAACATCAAAATTACTGAGGATAAAATTCAGAGTAGCGAGACAACCATGCAAATAAACTTGTGTGATGCAGACGGGATGCTTTAATAGTAGGTCTCCCTCTCCACCCAACCTATGACACAAATATAACATTCAAATTAGCTCAGCAGGAGGTTTGCATGCATGTAAACTCTGTTCTTAAAAATCGATAAACCTCACTAAACAAGTGAAACAAATTCAAACTAGTGAGCCGTTTATCTAGGCAGTATTTCAAGTCAAACACTGGCTTTTATCAGGTGTTCTTCATTAAGAAGCAATTCCAAAATGCATTGCAATGTGGAAAAACAACTATCCACGATGGCAGATACGCTTGAAAGAATCCTTAATTATTCAAAATGTAAAAATACTACTAGATAGTGTTTCATTCTGAATTGATTTGACTTAGTCAATGTTTTCACCCATGTAGAAAAGTCAGCTCACTAGGTTTGGAACAAGATTTACCAAATTATGCAAATAAAACTGATCTCCGCTGTTATGAGGGATGGTGCTATTAAATATTCTCTTACCTCCTGGGCTGCGTCGGATGATAAGCTTGCGGATTTCATCATAAATAAAGATGAGGAGTGAGTAAGGGAAGGCGCAGAACCACCAGTTTGGTCTGGAAAAGAAATTTGACCAAAATTAAAAATCACACCTGTTCTAGAGAGGTTTGATATTTATTACATTAGCAATACAAACTCCCAATAAGCTAACAAAATATATTTCCCTTAAAAATTCATTAAACATAAATCACATTTAGATTTTTCTTTACATCAATTACACAGTAAAGCCATTATGGCAATATGTTTGCATAATGTATTGCATAACTTAATGTGATGCAAAGAAAAAAAAATACCTATTTAACTCTTTCCCTGCCAGTATTTTTTTTTTTATGCGCCAGCCACCGCCAGCATTTTTGATGATTTTTACCTAAATTTGACAGCCCTCCGAATATTTTCTGCTATGAATATATTATATATCAAAATTAAGAACCAAGCCTTGCTTTTAAACAAAAAAAATAACTATTTTATTCTGTGTTCATGTTTTATCACCACTTGAATGCAGATAGGTTTCATCAGAAATAAGTGCGTTTTCAAGCTAAATTCATTCAGATGTCATTCTTTCACCTGTAAATAATTATTTTAAATTGCATCCAATAAACAGAACAGACAGACACACAGGCTACATATAATAAATTGTATTTGTAATGCACCTTTCTTCCACTCAAGGCGCTGTGTTTAGCTCTATGCTAGGCCACACACATACACGTATACACTTATGTAGATTACGCACACGCACGCATTTTCTCTGATCCTTCCATTTAACCCAATCGTCTTGTATTCGCACCCGGAAGACACGGGAAGTCCCGTAACTAATTCAGGACATGCGCTAGGGCTTTCCTTACCGTAATACACCTAGAACACGGATTGCCATAAAAACTCAATGACGGGGAAGCATTGTCTCTTAACTGACGAGATATCTTGTCAATGGCGGGGAGAGAGTTAATAAGCTACAGTTAAACGGTCAAGACTTACTTCAGGGGGTACATTCTGAGGGCAACATCCATGCCTGGGCAGTAGGACAGGAAAGCTGCAAGAGCAGTTTCTTCAAACAGTCCAAATATGAGAATCTTATTCCTGTAAAGAACAGCAAACACATTAGACTTCATATTCCTGTGTTGGGCTATTTAACCTTGGATGATTTATTGGCCGTTTACTTCATTCCTTGCTGGAAGACAGAGTTTCTTCTGGTCTTGCAGATGATCAAATCGGCCCACTGTACAATCACAATACTGGTGAAGAAGGCCGTGTGACACGTGAACTCCACAATCTTCCTCTGCTCATACGTCTGAGATGACCAAGAACACAACATTCGGGTAAGGTGGTGGAGAAATTAAACAATTACATGCCCTCTGTATGATTGAAAACACTCGCTCACCCATTGTTGGCCATAACTGTCTTCCAGGTCATTGATGTATCGGTCATCCCAAAACACTCGAATGCCCAGCAATGACGACGGCAGGAAGCCATTTTCAGCCAAGATGACAAAATATGCGAAGAACCCAGCCAGAGCTTGAATCATACCTGTGGAGAAAGCACAAGCAAGGAGATTCAATCATACACCTCATCTTTATGCAACTGGCGGTAAAGAAAATGACCTGCGGAAGACGACAGTTTATGCTGTGACGTATCGGAGACTCTTACCAATCTGACCGTAGGCTATGCTAATGAGCCTCTCGTTCACAAGTTTGTCCGTCCTGGGGTTTCTGGGTTGACGCTTCATGATGTCACTTTCTGCAGCTTCATAGGCCAATGAAATGGCAGGAACCTTGAAGATAAGAGGACAAGAATGTTTATGCAAGAACATGATTGGCCGACCAATCAAATGGATAATTACTAGTCAAGTGCACTGCTTACCATGTCAGTACCCAGGTCAATGCAAAGAATGGTGACGGTACCCAAAGGAAGAGGGATGTTGGCAATGATGAAGAAGAGGAAGGGGGTGATCTCAGGGATATTACTGGTCAGCGTGTAGGCAATGGACTTTTTCAAGTTGTCGAAGATAAGACGTCCTAAAAATATGAGAATTAAGCGCCATAAGTTACCATCATCATTCTCCAGTCAAGTAAGTTCCCCAAAAACATAACATACCTTCTTCTACTCCAGTGACAATTGAGGCAAAGTTGTCGTCCAGAAGGATCATGTCAGCAGCCTGTTTGGATACGTCAGATCCAGCGATACCCATAGCCACACCAATGTCAGCCTTCTTCAGAGCAGGAGAATCATTGACACCATCACCGGTTACAGCTACAATGGCACCCTGTGGACAAACACCGTGACTCGGTTACAATGGTACACAGTGTCGTGACATGTCTAATTCTTGTCCTAACCAGCTACGAACACAACAAGCTGTTTTCTCAAACATGCTGGTTAGCGGTGTCTGCATTCAAATCCCACTTATCTAAAATCTTGCTACTCGTAGCTTTATTATGTTCCATTTCTGTGTGGCCAGAAACTTCTCATACTATACCAGCAAAGTAAAGTACTTAACTCTTATCTTATCAAATAGACCTGGCAAAGTTTTGATGGATCAGAGATCATAAAAACGACTAACCTGTCTTTGGCAACCTTCAACGATGATCAGCTTCTGCTGAGGAGACGTTCTAGCAAACACAATTTCTGTGTGGTATTTCAAGACATCATCTAATTGCTCTGGGCTCAGATCCTTCAAGTCACCACCATGGATCACACAAGCCTTGGCATCCCTTTAAATAACATTACATGAAAATCTGGATGCAATAAATATCCAGCCAGAAACATCCAAACTGAGCAGGAGGAATCCGTTACCTGGATTGACCTCATTAACAGGAATGTTCAAGCGAGCAGCAATGTCTTCAACAGTCTCGTTGCCCTCAGAGATGATACCAACACCCTTGGCAATGGCTTTAGCTGTGATCGGATGATCACCAGTAACCATGATAACCTAGAAAAGAGATTTTGAATTAGCAATTATGATGTTTCTGTTTCATTAAAACAACAAGCAGTTATCCAGAATGACTATGACGTACCTTGATTCCAGCACTCCTACATTTGCCCACAGCATCTGGTACAGCGGCACGAGGAGGATCGATCATGGACATGAGGCCAATGAAGCACAAGTTCTCAGTGGGGAAGTTCACCTCTTCTGAATCGAACTGAAAGTCATCAGGAAACTGTTCATCAGGAAGGTTGAAGTGGCAGAATCCTGTGGAAAAACAACATGTTGATGGAAAGTGCAGAATGGAAACACACTGTTTAAAAACACAAATTGAAACCACAAAATTACCCAGTACTCTTTCTCCAAGGCCCCCAAGTTCCAAGTAGGCATTCTGGAAGGCGTCCTTCAACTCATCATCAAGCGGCTGCTCTTTTCCTTGGATCAAAATAGAGCTGCACCTGTCCAGGATCCTTTCAGGAGCACCTTTCATTACTAGCAGGTGAGTGGATTCAGTTGTGTTGCTATTGGGGTTCTTATGGACGGAGAGCTATAAAGGTCCATTAATAGAAGATGTTAGGCATCTGAAATTCATCCGAAGGGTCGGCCAAAGCAGGAGATGATTTTACCTGGTATTTGTTGGTGGAGTTGAATGGGATCTCAGCAACCTTGGTGTATTTTTCTCTCATCTCTTTCACCGATCCACAGCAGAGCTCGATACACTTCAGAAGGGCAGATTCAGAGGCGTCACCAGCCACGTCTCTCTGTGAGAGGAACCAGGAAAACATGAGAACAAGGAAAAAATGGTCTGAAAAAATGGTCTGAGGACCAACAAACACGGTTGCATTTTAAAAACAGACCGTTTAGATGTTCCAGGAAATGCAAGCTGATTTGAGGTAATGCTCCAACAAATTAGTCCCATTACAAAACAAGTCAGAGTGGGCAGAAATTAGAAGGCATTTACAGGGAAACACTGTGTACCAGTCAGAGGCTCTAGTGAGCTCAAGGGGCTCAAAAAATCCCCAGAGGCAAACAGCCGAACTAAGCACTAGCAGACAAATATGGCGAGCATGTAGTAAACAACCCTCAGATGGCATCAGCAACATGCAGATTACTTTGTCAGACTTTGCAAGGGCTGGTAAATCTTTTGACAGATTTTCACAATGCATCAACACCGACCTTAAGAATTGGGAAATTTTCTTGTTCAGCAAGGAAGACGGCACGGTTGCAGAGACCGGCGACACGTGCGAGGGCCACCCAAGTAGCAGAGCTCCTGTCAAAGGATGTTCCACTCTGGTTCTCTGTGGTGTCTGCTTCATGAATCTGGTTGTCAAACCACATGTGAGCGACGGTCATTCGGTTCTGGGTCAAAGTTCCAGTCTTGTCAGAGCAGATGGTGGAGGTCGATCCAAGAGTCTCCACGGCTTCAAGATTCTTCACCAGGCAGTTCTTCTTTGCCATACGTTTGGCAGTCAGAGTTAGACACACCTGGAAAGTACAAGAATGAGGTTTATCTGTATCTGAGATTATAATTATTTCAATTCTTTAGCAATTATTCTAACACTTACAGTTACAGTAGCCAGGAGACCCTCTGGCACATTAGCGACAATGATACCAATGAGGAAGATGACAGCTTCCAACCAAGAGTAGCCAAGGATCAGGGAGAGGATGAAAAAGGAGACACCCAGGAAGACGGCTACACCAGTGATGATATGGATAAAGTGCTCAATCTCAATAGAGATGGGAGTGCGACCAACTTCAAGACCAGAAGCAAGGGTGGCAATACGACCCATGACAGTGCGATCACCAGTGTTGATTACGATACCCCTGGCAGCGCCTGGGAGCAAAATAAAAAAAGTCAATGAAAATGTCCACTTGTATTGTACGACGTCTAATAGAATACTAGTTTTCATACCTTCAACACAGTTGGTAGAGAAAAACGCAATGTTCCTGGTCTCCAGTGGGTTTTCATTGGAGAAGTCAGGAGCACGAGTCTGGGGCTCAGATTCTCCAGTGAGTGACGAGTTGTCCACCTGGAAAGGATAAGATCATTTGTAAATTCTTTTAGAACTGAAATGTTCCATTAGAGAACACATGATCACCATGATTTATGGCAATGGTATTTCACCTTGCATCCACTAGCAGAAATGATACGCAGATCAGCAGGAATTCTGTCACCCCCTTTGACTTCCACAAGATCACCAGCCACAACTTCTTCAGCATTGATATTGTTCTTCTCACCATCACGGATAACCAAGGCTTGCTATATGACAAAGTGGAAATTCAATTAACATCACTGAGAAGAAAAAAAAATATTAATAATAATAATTTATTAATACATATTTTTATACATTAATTATATTTCCATCTTCGTTGCCACAGTTTTGGAAGTGCCTTTTTCTGTTCTAAAGTAGTGGGTGTCCCAATACTTTTGTCCATGTAGTGCAGCTTTTCCCAATCCCAGTCCACGCACCCCCCTGCTCTCCATATTTCGTATGCATCTCTCATCACGTACGATGTTTGTTCTATTTGACCGTAAGTGCCCATCACCTGGTATTCCAAAACGAGTGTATATGTTCCATTCAAAGGGCATTAAAGTGTGCGAGATGTGAATTTATATTGTATTTATTTAAAGAGGTAAATAAACACACAGATGCCACACTCATCTGTGTGTGAAGACGCTGCACAAATCCATAAATGAATGTTCCGAAAGTGAAGTAAACCTCCACGGATTTCCCCTACTAAGGGAGTAGGAAGCAATGAACACTGTGTAGGGGTCAAATCAATCGGAACATAGTTCATGCACATAGCTCTCTTCTAACGAGCTGGTTTTCTGAATCAGCTGTGTTAACTAAGAGAGACATGCAAAATATGCAGAGCAGGGGGGCGCGAGGACTACGATTGGGAAACGCTGATATAGTGTATGTATAAGTCATTAGTGTTTGGTGATGAGTTTGTGTCTCATTTAAAGTCACACCAGAGGTGTTCAGCTGCTTTCTGCAGACCAGTCAAGTTCTTCCACACTGACTGAATCATCATTTCTCTTTGATCCTTGTCTTATACACAAAGGCACTGTCATGTTAGAATAGAAAAGGGTTCTGTCCAAGCTGTTGCTATTAAATAAGAAGCACACAATTCCCTAGAATATCATTATATGCTTAAACAATAGGATTTGTACTCATGGAAATTACTAAAGTAGTAAAACCTGTTCTAAAGAAGAGAGTGTCCCAATACTTTTGGCAATATAGAGTACATACACAAGGGTTATTGTCACTACCTGAGGGACAAGCCTCTTGAATGAGTCCATGATCTTGGAGCTCTTGGCATCTTGATAGTACGAGAAACATCCAGTGATCATCACAACAGCAGAGAGTACAACACCCAGATACAACTGCAAAGGACAATGAAGGAGAGGTCAGGGATACTGCTAAAACAACGTGATCTTAAAAGACTTACCCTGAAGAAACACAAAAAAGGGTTTTCTCCTTACGTTATCGTTGGCAGGTTCCTCCTCAGAGACCGCCTGGATGCCGTAGGCAAGAAAACAAAGGATGGCTCCAATCCACAGGAGAGTTGAGAATCCTCCAAAGAGTTGCTTGCAGAATTTGACCCATTCTGGTGTTGTTGGAGGTGGAGTCAAAGCGTTGAGTCCATCACGTGCCAAAATCTCCTTAGCATGAGCGCCTGACAATCCCTGGAGAAAGTGATGGGTTAGATAATGATGACGATCCAAACTGAGAGCTTTGCCATTAAAACCTATTGACAGAAGTGTAATTCAATACAAAAACAGACTTACCCTAGTTAAATCAGTGCTGTATTTCCTGGTGAGTTCATCCAGGGACAGTTTGTGATCATCCTACAATAGAACATAGAACATGTACATCTCATCAAAGATCACTATAATCGTTGTTTGATTTATTTTTTGCCAATAGGTGTTTTAAAGAACTAAACTGACTCACCAAGTCCACCTCTTTTTTGAGTTCATCCATGTCTTTATCCTTCTCTTTCTTGCCCTTGGACTTTGACTTCTTGCCCCCCTGCTCTGAGGTGGCAGCCAGCTCATATTGGTCTCGTCCTTGCTGTGGTGGAACAAGCAATGAACAACCATTAAATATCTTGTGCGCGGTCTAACAATAGCATTTTTTCTTAAAAGGAATGCAAACTTCCTACATTTATTGATGGTGTAGGTTTTGAAACGACTTGTAATGCACAAAAACATGCTATTACCCAACTTATGAGTGCAAAAGAGTAAAATATTAGCAAGAGGTAACAGATTGCATGATCCCAAAGGAAAGTGTAGTAATTAACATTTAACTTAAATTAACCAAGTAACCTCTACTACTGTTAAGCAACAGTTCTTATTACAACCGAGTTCTGTGAATACAATAGGTGAC
Source organism: Schizopygopsis malacanthus (assembly GCA_027474115.1). Classification (NCBI taxonomy): domain Eukaryota; kingdom Metazoa; phylum Chordata; class Actinopteri; order Cypriniformes; family Cyprinidae; genus Schizopygopsis; species Schizopygopsis malacanthus. The sequence continues at coordinate 40,405,990 of CM049871.1, forward strand.
TCATTGCCTCACAAGCACGTGAGCTGTTAAATGAATCACAGAGCATTTGGTTGCTAGTTTGCATTTAAAATCGTCATTTTAATTCAGGGGAAGCAAACAGGCTCTTTGTTTTAAAAATGGTTTGTCAATTTATCAAATCTGCATTTATATTTTTTTCTGAAAAGAGAAAAGATCATAGCACATGCATGAGCATAAAAAATAAAGAGGCATACATAGTTTCAGAAAATATCTAACAACTCCGTTCTTGTGACATCATCAACAGGGAATTAACATAAAATAACAGATTATATCATTTTGGTCTTGACATTTCTTGCTACTGAAAACCAACATAAAACTTTTTCCAACAGCTTTGATGAATTCAGATCATTTTACAAAAGACAAGATATTTATCTCTGCATCAATTTTTTTCTTTTGGGGGTCTATCTATGTCCTGATATGATTCTGCAAGTGGTTGTTTTCTGTACATTAAAGCAACAGACGATGAAAGTGGCCAGAAACAAATAACTCGACACCTGTAGACTGAATATGACCGCTTACTTCAGAGCTCGTTCATGTCGATGTATGCTGGTTTACTTAAACGCTTATATGTCATCACATCTAATATGCATATAGCACTTTTCAAATCTTGCACACGTGTGGAAAATGTCACAAGGTTGAGCCAGAGGGTCAAAGATAAATCAACCATGGAGAACCTGCTCATAAATATTCATACATCTGGACTTTATCAAATTAACAAAAATACTATTCATCAAAGTTTTTTTTTTTTTGCACGATGCACGCGAGCCAAAAGTTGGTTCGCTCAAGCATATCAGAGTTCTCATACTGGGACTTTGCCCTATTGCCATTGGAAACAGAGACACACCTCTAGACCCATGAATGGGTTAAGTCACATGTTATGCCCAACCCTTATCGTTTCAGAAGTGGCGAATCAACAGGGGAGGCTGAAAAGAAAACATGGTGTACAAACTCCTCCACATCAGCCACAGGGCAATTGCTAAAGCTACAGCTTTTCATAAGCTCACTTTGGTTAAAGAGCATGGACAGAAAATGAACAAAAACATACAGGGAGGTTGAAATGGGGAAATTACTATAGCATAGAAGTTTGGGTGAAAGTGTTTTTTTTAATGGTGATCTTTAGAATGTCTTAAACATTAATGAACAAAACCTGACCATCATGTTCTCCAGTATGATTTGAAATGTTCCAAAGAGCATCTTGAGTTCCAACAGAAGACAATCCGACCACCTGTTCAGAGTCACATGATCAATGAAACTTATATTTAACTAGTCACCTAGAGATATTATTATTTTCAAAATCCTCAAAATGATAGAGGTTCAATGTGGTCTGAGACTTTTGGACCCTATTGCATTTCTAAAATGTAAAAATAAACATCCATGCATTGTGGAAAGTTATTTCTTTCTCACTTGGTGGTGGAAAAGCAACAATTGCCTGGAGGTAAATGCATGTTACCATCTCATAGTTCACCGCACCAAAAAAGGTAAGGGGCCCTGAGACAGCCGACGGTGAGGGGGGGTGGTCAGTCTCTGTCAGATGAGATTTTCAAGGACAAAAGTTTTAACTAACACATAGTGACTGATGAATGGAAAGAATGTTAAACCCTTCGGAGACGGAGTGACAGTCTTAGGACATATACACATTATATAAATACACACATATACCCTCGGGGGAGCGAGAACACAGCTGTAATCAACACCTGATGCCGGTCCTAAAACACACAATATACTAACATTTTTGTATGAAATACTATTTCACCCTTTATAAAAGGTTTAATGTTTTTGCGAAACATTATTCTAAATATTTTCAGATTTGCATTCCCTTTCTAAGTCTATGGTGGCTACAGCGCTGGGTAATAATAGTATGGTCAACTGTATCATTTCTACGCTATGTATATGAATATTGTATCATGCCATTGGATGGTAGCATTGGCTATGCCATTATGTTAACTCCATAGTGTAAATTCAGTATTAAACAAACAAATATATAATTAAGATTCTTATTTCAATAGGACCCAGAAAAATTCTACATTGAAAAATACAGTTATTTCATATCAGTCTCTTGCACACAACAGCAAGTCTATTTCTACAGAGGCGAGCCATCTGCCCCATTGAGGTGGGGTTTAATGGGGCTGGGGGCATAGCTCAATGCACCAAACCCAGATGAAACATGCGGATGGCTGTTTGCGCCCCATCACATGGAATACCCTGGGACAGGGTGCACTGGTGCTCAGAGCCTCATACAAGGGAGTGGTGTTCAGCTCTTACGCAATGCCACTGCATGCTGGGATCATATCAGGGGTTAATGAACCCTACAGGAAGCAAATCATAAGAGTATGACTGCATGTGAAAGGAGAAAGGAAAGAAAGAAAGCGGAACTTTTTTGAAAAGCTAAGCATATCATGCAGCTAATGAGATATTTTACAGTTCCAGAATGCAATTTAATTACGTTTAATGCTGTTTTCACATCAGGTAAAGACTGTCTCCGTCAGTGCCCTCGTTTATTTTAAGTCACTCAAGCCTTAACTCGACGAACTCAGCCTGCTCCACTTCAAGATAACGATGACAAACAGACGCGATGATAACTAGTCCTCAAACCCGAGACAACTTTATCATGTCAGACTACACCCTAAAATATCACATTCGCGCTGCTGTCAGTCAAAAATATAACATGAACACATTACTGCGTGAAAACACCATCATGTGGCAATTTAGCATTAAACACGGGTATTGTTTGTTTAGAGGTGTGAAACAGTTAAACTACACAGACACATCTCGTAGTTTTAAATTAAATATTTAACGATGTGCGCCTCGGGGTACAAAAAGTCAACTTATTATCTTATGGATTTTGATGACAAGTTAAAGCGTTTAAAGTCGGTTTGCATGAATAGTTCCGATCATGTTTTAACAGATAAACGACACACCTCGAGATTTTCGTATCAAGAAGCGAACGGATGGATATGAGGTGATTTAATCAAGCTGCATTAACAGCGTTTAGCTACTTTAAATTAAAAAGCGCACCATTTTTTTCAATGTTTTAAACGGTACATTAAGCCTCTGTGGTGTAATGGATGTATGTCACGATGTGTTAGTTTATCTTGCGCATCTGCAGGTTTTACAGCGAATGTTACAAAGTAAGCGCGTCGTTCATTCCGATGTTTACGCGGTAAAATGTGACACAATGTATCTCGAGGTTTCGTCACACTCAGAAACACGTTGTCGCGTTGTCTGTAACTTGTAATAGTTAAAGAGCTTGAAGACTGTTCTAAGAGCTGCTAAACATCAGAGGCACGCAAAGCTCTTCTCTCGTTACAAACATGATTACTTCAGTTTTCCCCATGTAAAAGTCACGAGACTGGCTGTATTTGCTCAGACTAACAGGCCATGCAACATCGCGGCCATAGAGGAGGAAGTTGTCTGCTACATTCCTGAGATCTTTCTAGTGAACCAAGAACGTCTTTAAATAGACTTTGAGACTTCAAACCTGTTGCTCCACCGAGAGTGTGCTTTAGATGATACTCTTATGAGCATTTCATTCATTTAAACAAACTCGTTTGAATATTAAAACCGCGGAAGTCTCATACTCCGGGAAGCCATTTGGAAACTATTTACCAAACCATTATGTTCAGAAACTCTAAAACCACCTGTTTGAACATAGAAACAATGCAAGTTCCTAGACAGCCTTTACGAATGAAACGAGAAACACACTTACTCCTCGTCCCATTTTGCTTCTTTTGATAAAAAAAGACCACCTGAGTTTCCAAAAAAATCCAAGCTTTCTTTAAAAACAACAAATTAAAAGTCCCCTTTTTTTTAGGCGTTTTTCCTTGTTCACTGCGGGACGCGTCGTTTTAACCGAACACGCATCCAAGCCGCGTTATAGTGTGAACGCTCGAAGTTTATATATATAACGTGGGGTTTTTCACGGTGACGTCAGACTGGATTGTCATGGTAACGCGGAGGAAAGGGGCGTGGTCTGAAGGAAGAGAGGCAAGAGTGGGGCTGGGGGATTGTGACAGACTTTGATCGTGTTAAATAATGTATCGCTTTTCTATGTCAGAGCCGATTCCCTTTTGTGTGTTGAGCTTGCATTTGTGAATGGCTGGTTAAGAAACTCGGTTTAAGCTCGTATATCCGTGTTTCAGAATGTGGGTTTCTAGCTGGTCATTTAACTTGACTGGACACCATGTTCCGAAAACCTGTTAATAACTGCTGGTCTATTAGGGTGCTAACCAGTTTAGACCATCTAAAAACCATTTCAAATATGATTTTATAATGTTAAATGGTATCCTTAAGAGCAGAGTTACAAAATACGATGGTTGCCTGGAGAAACCTGGTTAAATTGTTTAGAAATTATTAAATTATTAACATGGTCTTGAGTTTAGAAAGCAAATTTAAGCATATTTAAGGTGTTACTCAATCTAAAAAATCATGACTTTCTTGGTTGTTCCTTGTCTTATAGCCTACATATCGCTCAGTATTAATTAAGTGTAGTTTTGTTAGAATAATAGCTTTGAAATGCTGTTTTAGGCTTATTTTAACTGTGAATATGAACTGTGAAGATTATTTTTAATATCATTATTCACTAGGATTTATATCATTAAGATGATTTGAGCTCAATTTGACACTATTCGCAGCACTACTCTATTGAGATCGTGTTTCATGGTCATTATTTTCTTCCAGATTATCCTCGTTAGAGGGATTATGCTCGTTAAACGCATGTATGGTGTGTTGTTGATGATGGAGCCTGCTGCATCTTCAAAGCAGGAGAGCTAAAAATATCTTGGATTTTATTTACAAGCAGTGGGCTCTAGCCTATAAATGTGTTGTCATGGAAACTATCATGTCACCCCCTAATTTTAGACAAGAACAATGCCCTCTAGTGGTAGTAGTGAAATCCTGATATTACAATGCCTATACATATCACGTGATGTGCTTTTATCATGGCCAGGCTTTGCACATTTCCTAAAATATGTTTTAAATACTTGATGCTAAGTTTACTTTTGCATTTAAGAGAGAGAGAGAGAGAGAAAAAGGTTCCCCCTGTATTTACTTTGAGAGAGGTGATTTAAAATGTGTTAAATGCCTTTAATATTGAGATACATCAAAGACAATAAGTACAATGACGTCATAATCACAAGCGCTTTATATCATGGTGCTGAAGATCTAATCGACTTCTATTCTTAAATTAATCTAATTACAGTGACCTCTACAGGTGGCATTTTTTACAGCTAATTATTCAATAAAGCAATTAAATCAATTTCCTTTGACCATATTGCCAGTCTAGTGATTTTTAAAGATTTTACATGTTATATATCTGTGGGGACCGATGTTTGGTAGATAGTGCATAATTAAGACAAACAAAAATTCCTTCTAACTTGAAAAAATTTATTGATTGAAATTGACTAGATATTGTATAATTTTGCAAATATCAAAATGAATGTCTTCTCGCATATGTTTGCAACAGAAAGTCTTCGTGTTTCAGTAGTATGTTTCTTGTTCCACCCAGCCTGAAACAAAACAGCGTAGATATTAGAGCTAGTTCATTCACTGCGAAATAACAAAATACTGTTATGAAAGTTATCACTATCATAGACCCCATTCAAAACCCAGCTCTCCTCTTGAGAAACAGATACTTTAGCTTTAAAATGAAAACAAACATCGATGTTATAAACGTCAAAGACTGCCAACATCATATCTGCTATTACCTCCCGGGCTCCGCCTAAGGATGTATCTTCTAGCTTCATCATAGACGAAGATGAGCAGCGAGTATGGGAAGGCACAGAACCACCAACTTGGCCTGAAACATAATAGTAGTGTTCAAGACATTCACATTCCCATTTATTGTGTGTAAAAGACTGGTTATGTGCACCTACTTGAGAGGATACATTCTCAAAGCAATGTCCATGCCTGGACAGTAAGACAGGAAAGCTGCCAGAGCGGTTTCCTCAAACAGACCAAAGATGAGGATTTTGTTTCTATGAAAGACACATAGCTTTTAGAAACAGTCCTGTATAACACATATTGCACAATTGTACGGCTGGACCCTGTGTTTACATGCCTCATTCCCTGCTGTACGATGGAATTCCTCCTGGTCTTACAGATGATCAGATCGGCCCACTGCACAACCACAATACTGGCGAAGAATGCTGTGTGGCATGTGAACTCCACAACCTTTCTGCGCTCATATGTCTGGGAGAATAAACAGAAGAGAAATATTTGCATGAACGATACCTTTCATTTGTTGTATTATAACGTTTTTTGGTTTATACAGTTGTGAGGCCTACCCATTGCTGGCCATAGCTATCTTCCAGGTCATTGAGATACTTATCGTCCCAGTTGACTCGAATTCCTATTAAATCGGAGGGCAGGAATCCGTTCTCGGCAAGAATTACAAAGTAGGAAAAGAACCCTGCAACTGCTTGCATCATACCTAAAAATAAGACATTGAAATTAAAGTTTAGAGGGTCTGTCAATAGGTTCAAATAATTGTGTATCACCTACAATTAAGTGTTTGTTTTATTTGTATGCATGTATATACAGCATTTATATTTGACATTTTAGTATTTCATTTTAATTAATAGATTTTCTTTATCATTAAATATAGGTGGCGCTGTTTTTACTTCTCAGGCGAACTAAGAGCGTGGCTGCAATAGTAATTACGAAGTTTCGTTGATTATATTAATGCACTGACTAAAGATATTCCTGGTCGGCATGCTTGCTGGCAGATTTGTATACGCAGACGATTTAGTATTTTAAAGGATAGCCCATAACCAGCATGGATCTCACATGAAATAAAACTAAATAATATGTAACACAGATGCTTTCGCAGCTAGCCTGCTGCTGCAGTACGTTGAACTTTAATAATAAATGCTGTGCTAATATGTATAATATTACATTAGAGTAGGCCTACTTGTTTAAAATCAGGTCAAATAATGAACATAGTGCTAACAGTAAAGAAGATCTGTTTATAATAACCATGCTCTTACCAATTTGACCGTAGGCCATACTGATGAGCCTCTCGTTCACCAGTTTATCTGTTTTAGCGTTTCTGGGTTGTCTCTTCATTATGTCACTTTCAGCAGTTTCGTAGGCCAATGAGATAGCGGGAACCTGTGGAAACAATAAACTACAAATCAAAAACATTTCTGGCCATTTTGGGGAGCTCTCATAAAATTCAGGCTCAGCACGTAGCTCAAAAGTCACCCACTAAAGATAAAAGCATTGCTACATGAACTGTTTGCTGTTTTCAAAATGGTCCAAATAAAAAAATATAAATAATAACAAACAGCCAGCTTGGCTAACACTGACGAAAAAGGCATTACAGTATGTGAAAAGTTGTATGTGATGAACAAAGTCATAGCTTTACACTAATTTATCCAAAGTATTTTTTTCTGACCAGTAGGTGGCACTAAATACAAACTTACACAATAGCTGCAATACAAAGTTTCATCTTGTAAATTTCGTCGAAAATGCGAAAAAATAACGAAAAATTCGTCAACAAACCTTTTTTTCTGTGACTAAGACGAGACGTTGATGAGCTAAAACTAATATCTGATGATAAAAATTATGACGAAATGTATGCCGCGTCTTCGTTAACAAGACGAGATGGGACTAAAATGTTATTTGAGGACTACCGGACATTCAAAATACATCCTATAGGCTAAGTTAACTGTCTTGTCTTTCAAAATGTGCATCTCTGTCATTGGATAAGGGGCGTTTGCATAGCTAGTCTCAGTATGGCATCCGCAGTGGACGGATAGGCTACCAAAACACAAACTAGCGATCTGAAACAATGGCCTCAGCACCCGAAGGGTTGGGGACTGGGTGACCATGCGTCCTGTTTTTCCAGGGAGACACAATTCGTTGTCGATTAAAGGCCGAATCGTGATGATAGAAGTGCTCTCTCTCGCGCACGCTCCACTTTTTCAGTTCTCATTCAGTGCGCGATCCGTTCTCAGTGCTCACTGCTCAAATACACACACAGCAGTCCACATGTCTATCGTGTCGAGCATCTCATGTAAATACAGTCGGTTATGGCTTAAGTGAACGTAAACAGATAGGTCAGTATCACATGAATACCTTCCGTCTTAAAGGGACAGCATTCCTAGTTATCTGTGTCATCAATTTTAACCAACAAAAGATGTTACATAAATGTATACTTGTTAAGTAAATCTACTGCATCTGAAAAATTCGTTTAATTTGTATCTCTATAATTTTTTTACATTTATTCCAGTTTTTCCTAATTCAATCCTTGATTCAAATTTCTCATAAGCTTAATTGATTTGGTCTAAAGAGAGAAGAATTTATGATTATTTTTGTTTGAATACTACATATAAAATAACTACCAAAATAAATGTTGGTATCTGCAGTTTGACTAAAAGTAATGACTAAAAGTTGACTAAAATGCAATGACTTTTCATCGACTAAAACTAGACTAAAACCACGAAAGACTCAAATGTGACTAAGACTACTAAGCATTTTCGTCTCAAGATAAAGACTAAGACTAAATCAAAAATGCCTGCCAGAATTAACACTGTATGCATCCTATCATTGCCAAGACAAGGCCAAACTTTAGTTTTTGGGATGGGTTTGGATGCTATTCACTTGCATGGTCTCAAGATTATCTGTACCAAAGCTGTGGAAGATCAGTACCTTATGGCTCGTTTCCACCGAGCGGTACGGGTCAGGACAGTACGGTACGGTTCAGGACCTAACAAGATGATCTAGCTTGCATTTCCACTGCCAACAGTACCTTTACTTGATAGGAGTGGTGTATGCCGGAAAGTCAAACATTTCAGTCAAACGTATGCTACAAAGTCAGTGCTGTACTACAGTAAAGTTCTAAATAAATATAAAGTTAAACTTTGTGCTCAGTCAAAATGATATGACCAGGAACAAATAATAGATTCACGAGACCACGAATGCCTGTTAAGTATACAGAGAACGTATCTCATGTTTAATCACTACAGAGATATCAGAGCCAGCTGCAAATGTCGGAAGGACAAAATCGGCATTGCAAATTTTCAAATTGGTGCTATCTTTATAAATAAACTGCAGATTTGAGTTTTAAACAACTACATTGTCGCCTGAAAAACTCTCAAATTTATATTTCATGACACAATAACAGTAATATTTATACAATTCTGTGGGTTTTTGGGCAATGACGTTTCACAAGTCCACAAGAACGCTATTGAGAAACGGCTATTGTCTGTGTGAAAATATAAAATTATAAAATACGCTGTTATATATTTTTGTGTTTGATAATAATAATTAATGAGCCAAACACAGCAGAGTGAAGGAGAAGATTTATCCCCCTGTATCACGCAAACGTGACGATTCTAATCAACTAATCAACGATCTGTTGTGAGTTTAGCTCCACCCTTTTGGTACCCTTTGTTGTACTAGGATCCCAACGGAAGGGTACCAAAAAAGTGGTACGGTACAGTTCGCTATTTTAGACACCATTCACAAATTCTGACAATAGAAACGGACATAATTGCGTACCGTACCATACCGTACTGTACCGAACCGTACCGCTCAGTGGAAACCGTGAAAAACCATGAAAGGTTTTCATAAGAAAATCACAGAAGAAAAAACTAATACAATATATGTCTACATTTCTTCAGTGCTTGGCTCCTGATTCACATACTGTGTCCTTTCACCTACCATATCAGTGCCCAGGTCAATGCAGAGAATGGTGACAGTGCCCAAAGGTAGAGGAATATTAGCAATGATGAACAAGAGGAAGGGTGAGATCTCAGGGATGTTGCTGGTCAGCGTGTAGGCAATGGACTTCTTCAAGTTGTCAAAGATCAGACGTCCTAAAGTTGAAGATATATGAAAATTAAGATATATGAGAATTAAGCGCCATAAGTTCTTCATTCTTCAGTCAATTAAGTTTTCAATAAAATGTCTCACCTTCTTCTACTCCAGTGACAATTGAGGCAAAGTTGTCGTCCAGAAGGATCATGTCAGCAGCCTGTTTGGATACGTCAGATCCAGCGATACCCATAGCCACACCAATGTCAGCCTTCTTCAGAGCAGGAGAATCATTGACACCATCACCGGTTACGGCTACGATGGCACCCTGATGAGAGGAAACAAATGCATTCAAATGGTTCCTTCTGGGTAAAATTGTCTAGTATCAATAGGATTGGATGGATAACTCTCTGACATTACCTGTCGCTGACAACCTTCTACAATGATCAGCTTTTGTTGTGGAGAAGTTCTGGCGAACACAATTTCTGTATGGTGTTTCAGGATATCATCCAGCTCTTCTTCACTCATAGTCTTCAGTTCTCCACCATGGACCACACAAGCCTTAGCATCTCTAGAGATGCATTTTGCATTAGAGCAAATTCAAAACTGGGTGAATAAATGTTTTGTTTGAGATGGATACCTTGGATTGACATCTCCAACAGGGATGTTTAAACGAGCAGCAATGTCTTCAACAGTCTCATTGCCCTCAGAGATGATGCCAACACCCTTTGCAATAGCCTTGGCTGTAATTGGATGGTCCCCGGTAACCATGATAACCTGTAATTAAAGATTCTGAATTATAATTTGATAACTACATGCAACAATTATGAACAAAATTGAATATGCTGCAGCAAAGGTGCAATATATTCAAACAATGGATCTTGAACCAATAACAACTTCTTGATTCAAGACCCATTCCAAATGTGCTTAGCTGTAATTGGATGGTCACAAGTAACCTGTTATAGAAGACATAGATACTTGATCATATGATTATTTTAATTCAACAAAGGTATGCTATAATCAAGCCATCCATCTTGAATCAAGGTGAAACAACACCTTGATTCCTGCACTCCGGCACTTGCCCACAGCATCTGGTACAGCTGCACGAGGAGGATCGATCATGGACATGAGGCCAACAAAACACAGGTTCTCTGTTGGGAAGTTCACTTCTTCAGCATCAAATGCAAAACCCTCAGGAAACTGGTCATCAGGGAGGCTAAAGTGGCAGAAACCTTTGAGAAAGAACACATCAATTAGTGTACATATTCATAGTTTTAACTGAAAACCTGAATCTGAAAAAAGGTGAGATTCACAAGATGGCTTTACCCAGCACTCTTTCTCCAAGACCTCCAAGTTCTACATATGCATTTTGGAAAGCATCTTTCAATTCATCATCCAAAGGCTGCTCTTTTCCTTGAATCAAAATCGTGGAGCATCGATCCAGGATTCTCTCAGGGGCTCCCTTCATCACCAGCAGGTGCTTAGACTCTGAAGAATTGGGATTCTTGTGGATTGAGAGCTAGAAAAGGCATATTAGGGGATGTTAGGAAGGACAGTCAAATCTATTGACAAGGTCAATTGGCGAGTCACTTTTATCGCGAAGTATCAAAAGTTACATCCAGTCATAAAAAGCATGTCTTTTTATCAATCTGTCATCCCTGATATGTAGTGCAATACAAAAAAATAAAAATACCAGTGAAATATGTAACTGAGACAAGATGATTTAAGCAGGATTACCTTATTGCTGGGAAGACCTTACATTTAGTTTCTATACTAGCCCATCATGTATCTAACCATCCAAGTGCACATTCGGCGTTCAGAGCGGTTAAGATTAAAATTGGCAACTCCGCAGAGAGTCAGCATCGTGAACGTAGGACAGAGCATGTGTAAATATCTTTTCTAGTCTATATTTCCATCTTGTAATGCCGCTATTTTAGGTATTTTTATATACAAATGATCTGTAATAGAGCATACACTGTCTGACCGTGTCTACAGCAGACACGCCCCCCTGCGAACAAGCGACAGTTGTAAATCATTTGAACGTAATGTCAGTACAGTTCGTCATAAATAGAACGAGATATCAGTTTACTGATGGGGATCGTGTCGCATCGCACCGCATGCAGTGTAGACAACATCACAAGGTTTTATTGTCTTTTGTCAGATCGCACCACTCACGTCCAGTGTAGACGTGGTGTGAGTCTTTTAATGGGTTATGTTATAGCCCTGCTTGTTTTGAATGTTTTTGTGAAATATCTGTATTGACTGCATGATCATAATCATCATATTATTTTCTGCCACGTGAGCCACAAAGTAAAGCTTGGCGAGATGCATGAGAAAAAAAGAAACATTTAATTTATGAGAATAAAGAAAAATAACTGCTCCAAAGATTAATTTAACAAAAATACCTGATACTTGTTGGTGGAGTTGAAAGGGATCTCAGCAATCTTTGAGTACTTCTCTCTCATTTCAATGACTGAACCACAGCACAGCTCGATACACTTCAACAGGGCGGACTCTGAGGCATCACCAGCAGTGTTCCGCTACAAAAGATTGATTTATTTTCTTTACTGATCTTCTTGATGGACATACTTTTACAAGTCACTCTAAAGGTTAATCATCTACTTATTTCCTTAAATATTTTAAAGTATTAAATGCTGAGAAGCTCAAGCACACCTTAAGGATTGGCACATGGTTTTGATCAGCAAGGAAGACGGCACGGTTGCACATGCCAGCGATACGTGCAAGAGCAGACCAAGTAGCAGAGCTCTTATCAAAGGAGGCTCCACTCTGGTTCTCTGTGGTGTCTGCTTCATGAATCTGGTTGTCAAACCACATGTGAGCGACGGTCATTCGGTTCTGGGTCAAAGTTCCGGTCTTGTCAGAGCAGATGGTGGAGGTCGATCCAAGAGTCTCCACGGCTTCAAGATTCTTCACCAGGCAGTTCTTCTTGGCCATACGTTTGGCAGTCAGAGTTAGACACACCTACATGAAGTTACAAGTTAAGTAATCATTCTTGGCTCAAGTGAAGTGTACTTTGGCTCTAGTAGTGTACATTGAACTCTGACTTACAGTAACTGTGGCAAGAAGACCTTCAGGTACATTAGCGACAATAATACCAATTAGAAAGATGACAGCTTCTAACCACCCATATCCAAGAATCAGGGAAAGAACAAAGAAGCTGACACCCAGGAAGACAGCTACACCGGTGATGATGTGGATGAAGTGCTCGATCTCTTTAGCAATTGGTGTTTGTCCACAATCCAGACTGGAGGCAAGAGTGGCTATACGACCCATGACAGTACGGTCACCGGTGTTGATGACAATACCTCTGGCAGTACCTATTGAATATTGTAACTTTTAATTACAAAAGTCTGACTATTTTATCTAACATGCTTTAGCTGTTTATATTTGTACCTTCAACGCAGTTGGTAGAGAAGAATGCAATGTTTCTGGTTTCCAGGGGATTTTCATTGGAGAAGTCAGGAGAACGAGTCTGGGGCTCAGATTCGCCAGTGAGGGAAGAGTTGTCCACCTGGAAAGGAAGAATGCCATGAACATCCATGGATATTGGTCCAGGATTGCTGGTTAGTACCAGTTGGGTGTTGGTCTAGCTCTGGTGCATCCAATCCTGCTCAGGGAGGGCCACTGTCCAGCCGAATTTAGCTCAAACCCCATTAAGTACACATGAACCAGATAAATAAGGTATTCAAGTATATAAGACACTTCCAGTGTATTGAGGCAAGTTTGAGCTAAACTCTGTAGGACATTGGCCCTCCAGGAGCAGGTTTAGACAGCCCTGGTCTAGCTGGTATACCGGCACATACCACCTGTTCACCAACAAAATATTGGTTGACTTGGTTGACAAAGAAAATATGCTACTTAAGAGGCCTGGTTGATGGGGACACCAGAATACCTGCGTCCCATTCTGGTGACCAACATTCAAAATGCAACTATGCCAAGCATTTCAAAAGTGGGAGTATATTACTTTTGCTATTCTTACGTGCTTTAGGTCTTACCTTGCATCCATGCGCAGAGATGACACGAAGATCAGCTGGGATTCTGTCTCCACCTTTGACCTCCACAAGATCACCAGCAACTACTTCCTCTGCATTGATACAACTTTTTTCTCCATCACGCACAACCAGGGCTTGCTACAAAACCAGAATGTATTAGAATTAAGTTTTTGTGTGAGAGATACAGTGTTTTTTTCAGAGTATTTTTTTTTTATATACGTACCTGAGGCACAAGGTTCTTAAAAGATTCCATGATTTTAGAGCTCTTGGCCTCTTGGTAGTATGAGAAGCATCCTGTTATTATGACAACACCAGCAAGCACAATTCCCAGGTACAGCTGCAAAATCAAACAAGTTCACAGTGGGGCTAATTATGCAACAGAAAATTATGTGATTCACTATGTTTGTTGACATATGAACTATTTATGCATAAATAAGAGATGTTTTTTTTGCTCCATCGTACATTGTCATTTGCAGGTTCATCTTCGGAGGCAGCCTGAATTCCGTATGCCAGGAAACAAAGCAATGCACCAATCCACAGCAGCGTTGAGAAACCACCAAAGAGCTGTTTGCAGAACTTCACCCATTCTGGAGTCGTAGGAGGTGGGGTCAGGGCATTGGGCCCATCACGAGCTAGGATCTCCTTAGCACGGGAAGAAGACAAGCCCTGCCAACAACGATCAAAGTTAAGTCAATAATTTATTAATAATTGTTGCAGGGTGAGTGAAGCTTAAAACAGTGATTGTGGATGTCAGACCTAAAAATATAAACATAAATATGAGACTTCAAGGAGATATTGTGGAATAACAAAAAGGGGGCATGTTGTCCTTGAGTTTTCTGAAGGTCAGGGTGGGGCAGAGGATTTGGTCCAGTTAGGGGGTGGAGCTAATGGCAGTGACGCACTCACCTATGTCCAAGTTCGCTCCAGAACAGTTTGTAATAATTTGATTCAAATAATATTATGCACATAGGTTTCAGATCCATAGCTTATATAAGTTGCAAGAACTTGCATTAGAAGTTTTCCATTACATTATATAATCGACTGTTTCCATTACACAATAATTACACCTTAAAAATAACTGCTGGTAAACCTCTTTCACGGACATCATTTATCATTTTTTTGAGTAAAAGTGCTTTATATATAAAATATAGTGAGCTTAATAATCCAAGATTTCAATTATTTTAAATTAGACATTGTAATTATTTAAAATAATCATCTGTTCTTTTTAAAGAGAGATAATAACAACAATCATTTATGTTCATCTAAGAAGATAAAACATTCATATGAATCATTTTAGATACATTATGTTTCCTAAAAGTATCACAAAACTCACCCTGGTCAGATCAGTTCCATATTTGCGGTGAAGCTCGTCCAACGTCAACTTGTGGTCATCCTGCAGAAACAAAAAGAGCCTTGAAATCTCAGTTACCCACAGAAATGATTACTGCTAAATGGAGTGTTAAATGTATTTTCTAACTTTCTAAATGTATTTATGTATTAATTTCGTACCAGATCCACTTCTTTTTTGAGATCTTCCATGTCCTTCTGCTTCTTTTTCCCTTTTTTTGGTGCTTTGACTCCATCTTCTGACGTTGACGCCAATTTGTACTTATCGTTCCCCGTCTATCAAAAATATGCAACAAACATATACCTTAAGCAAAACTGGTTACATGAAATGGAACAACAAAAGCAAAATGTGCAACAAAACTGTTAGTGTAATAAAATATAGCCATGGTCCACTCACTCCAAGCCCCATTTTCCTTGTTTATTCCAATTTAAACTCTGAAGCTTTTGGATCTTAGATGTCGCGGTCCTCCTGAAAGCCTCTCTGGAGACAAAAAGCTCCTCTGTGTCCAAGTACGGTTCACTAAATTTATACCCTGCCAGCTCACCTGTTTCAAGGAGGAGATTAAGGAGGAGTTTGGCTGCTGTAAAATGTATTCAACCTTCATCCGAACAGGTAGGTCATGTCATTGAAACCTAGTTGAGGAACTAGCATACTCAATATTTGAAAAGACCTGTGGTAGTTTGCACATAACAATTTATTAGTTAAAAAAAAAGCCTTCCATGTGCACTGACTTGTCTTCAACGCTGAGTTTCTCTGGGCTAATAAATCATTGATTTATCTGGCACCATGTGATTTGTATGACTTTTGGCCACTTCTCAATTTTCAAAGGTAAATGATAAATGACTTTAAATTGTGTCCTTTGGCATTCCACACCCAGTAATAAAGCTGATAAAATCCAACTACGCTTGTACACGGCCACTATCGTATCTTAAGAATTCTGAATGTGAGTTTGGCATACGTTTTGTCCATGTTTTGTAAACGCCTCGCTATCTTTTCTCTGTCAACATTGGATTAAGTTTAATCCATATTTATGTTTTTCAACAGCATGCCACCACTCATACGTCTGTGAGCACGGATTGCACATTTCCTTTTGAGTTTGCATCCATTTGTTTGGTAAATACTCCATGAAAACCAGGATCAGCTGGTGCTGCAGCTCAGAGAGGCTTGTGCATGAGGAAGATGGGAATGAACTGTGCGGATGTTCAAGGTGACATCAGGGTTGTGGGAATGTCAACAGTGACGATCAGCCTCTTTTACAGGCGTAACCTATTCAAGCAGAAATCGATGTTGCTGGGTTTTGTGGTTACATTTTAATATTTCTTTCCTCATAAAGGTCTGGCATTTATTAACTTGGGATCATGAAAAAGCGCTTTAAAGCAGCTGCCCGACCTGTTTAAAGAAAGCAGTCCAGTCTCTGAAAGGAAATATTATATTCTAAAGTAGGCGGTCTGGGACTTAGCAAGCGACTGCCCTTGCGTGAATAATACAGAATGTTTTACTTTACAAGAAACAAATGCACTAGTACATTGTAATCTTTTGAAATTGCAATCAAATCACAATAGCTAATAATATACCCTTAAACAGTGAAACGTATCATTAAGTAAACCGGTTCCAGTGCTTCATCCCATGATTGCTGTGTCTGATCCAGGGTTTATTCTCAGGAAGAAAGGGTGATGTATTACAGAGACATGTGAAGGGATAGGGGCTCATACTGTATCTGACACACGTGATTACAGCAGGGCTCTATAAATAAATAACTCAATAAATGACTGAATCACATTTTAGAGTAAACGGTCCAAATTTTACAGTTTGCAAAGTCAAATACACCTCATTGGCAATACATACATGCATACATATACAATATATAACGTTCTGGCAAGGTTCTTTACTTTTACTTTTGTACTTTTTAGTAATTTAGCAGACTCTCTGAAAGTTCTGAACGAATGTTATTCCAGTAATGTTAATATAACTTTTGTATCTACTCCTTAACAATGTTCTCAAGATGTTAACGCAAAAATTTTATTTATGATTTGTTCATGGAACATTTCATCTCTAAAAACATTCAGGGAACATTCAAAAGTAACGTTCCAATAATGTTTGCAACATGATCAAATGTTATGATCCTTTAATGTTCACTTAATAAAACATTAAAAAACTGGACGTTTTGAGATAACATTTATTCAGAAATAACATTTTCATAAATGAAAGGTAATGTTAGCAAAATATTTGAGCATAGTTTTGATGTCAGTGTCACGTGATCCTAGAAATCATCAATATTGCTCTACTGCAAAACATTGCTGATTATGATTAATCGTTGTGCTGCTTCATATTTCTGTGAAAACTATGAGTTGTATGATGAGTGAGTTTGCAGTCAGTGTTGTACGTGTGCTCTTGGGAGCTGCTCATCACTGTGCAGTAAGGACTGTGGAGTGTCTCTCAGGCAGAGAGAGAGAGAGAGAGGAGAGACAGAGTCAGAGAGAGAGAGAGAGAGAGAGAGAGAGAGAGAGAGAGAGAGAGAGAGAGAGAGAGAGAGAGAGAGAGAGAGAGAGAGAGAGAGAGAGAGAGAGAGAGTGAAGAGAGAGAGAGAGAGAGAGAGAGAGAGAGAGAGAGAGAGAGAGAGAGAGAGAGAGGGAGAGAGAGAGAGAGAGAGAGAGAGAGAGAGAGAGAGAGAGAGAGAGAGAGAGAGAGAGAGAGAGAGAGAGAGAGAGAGAGAGAGAGAGAGAGAGAGAGAGAGAGAGAGAGAGAGAGAGAGAGAGAGAGAGTGAGAGAGAGAGAGAGAGAGAGAGAGAGAG
>CM049871.1:40426416-40438916 GCA_027474115.1 Schizopygopsis malacanthus
TTTTTTTTCAATTAAAATAGCAATAAAAAACAGTGAAAAGAAAATGCATTTGAAAAAAAATAATAATAATAAAATAAAGGATTTCTTCTAATGCTGTAGGTTATAAACGTTCTGAAATGTTTCTAAAATGTTGACTAATGTCCAGTTTTCTTGTTATTATAACATTATTTAAGGTTTACTAAAAATCTAATGTTATTTTATTTTAAGTTTATTTTTAATATTCTAGGAACATTAAAGTGTCCAGATGTATTGGTGTGAATAGAATGTTATTTATTGCTTACAAAAATGTTTCTTACAACATTCTATAACTTCTTTCACCCAAAATATACCCTTATTTGAATATTTAATTTTTAATATTAGGCAAATGTTAAAATATCCAATTTTTTGTGGCGATTGTTTTTTAAAAGATGTGAAAAACATTTCTTAGAACGTTGATCAGGAACAAATAACATCATAAAGTTGTTCCCAGAATGTTGAGCTCAGAATGTTTTCTCTCCGTTTTATGAGAACACATATCAGATATTAAAAACATTATTAGAATGTTCCATAAACATTACATGTGAGATCGTTCCCTGTTAGCTGGGAACACATATCAAACAGACCTTACTAAGCGACATCTACATAAAGATAATATCTCAAAAAAATGTGTGAATCATTTGTATTATTTATTCCTCTTCTGTGATTAAACGTCTTAAACATGAACTCCAGCCAGCTAAATGTGCAGTTTTATTTCACTGCACTCTTGAACCTTGAACAGTTGTGCCCTGAAGACGTCTTTGCTTACCTATAAACAGCAGAAGAAAGCAGAAACGCTCAAAAGAGTAACACACAAATGTCTAAACACCAAATGGACAGTGAGAGTAAAGATAGCAGGTTGACACAACAAACGTAACGTCACACGGGGTCATGCAAAAGCACTCTCCCGAAACCATTGAGAAACACTGCCCCATGTGACCCTTCGTCGAAATCAGGACTGTTTTAGCCTCGTTACATTAATAGGCCTCACCAATGATCACACCCAGAACTCATAGGACTCGATGCACTCCTGGTATTGCCTTGTGGGATGTTTTCTAAGCAGCAAAACCTCCCATCTGGATGAAGATTAAACCCCACAAAGACATGATGATAAGAGCACACAGTGAATATAAACAAGTACATCAGGTTCACACGGGAACAAGCACAGGACATCAGACTCGCTGGTTTGTGGTCAGCAAGCTTAAACGAAGCCAATCTAGAGGTTAAGAGAAGGAAGGTATCCAGCTGGCAGGAATGTTCTCACAACACGTTTAAAGTCAGGTCTTATACATCTATTAATATTAGATATACTGTATGTTCTCATAATGAAAACGTTCTGAGATGGAACGTCCTTATGATGCTATTTTTGATGCACGTTCTAAGAAATCTGGACTTTTTAAAGTTCTTAGAATATACAAAAAAAAAACATTCAAATAATATTATATTTTGGGTTAAAATAAAGTTAGTATAGTAACTGAATGACACATTTGTGTAACCTCTAATCACAAGAAACCCGTATTTTAATGATTAAAGACATTTCAAAAGCATGTTCCCACAATGGTTTTATAAACTGGGTCATCTGTGAATCCTGAAAAAGCAAATTTATCACGGTTTCCACAAAAATATTGTGCAGCACGACTGTTTTCAACATTGATAATAATCAGAAATGTTTCTTGAGCAGCAAATCAGCATATTATAATGATTTCTGAAGATCATGTGACACTGAAGACTGGAGTCTATAAAGGAGAATGATGCTGAAAAAACAGATTTGATCACAGGAATAAATTATATTTAGCATATATTCACATTGAATAAAGCTATTTAAATGTAAAGAAAAATCAAATTCTACTGGTTTTACTGTATTTTTAATCAAATAAATGCAGACTTGATCAGCAGAAGAGACTTCTTTCAAAAACATTAAAATCACACAGAGCACAAACATTTGGATGGCATTTATATACATATATATTTGTACATTTTAAAATGCATATTATGTCCTTCTGCGTTCCATTGTAAGGCACGGGCCAGCTAATGTATGTGCAACACTCGCTCTGTGCTTTGCTCTTGAACAGTTTTGCCCTCGAGACGTCTTTGCTTCTCTATAAACAGAACTACAAAAGAAGAAAGAACACACATGTATAAAGTCCAAACAGACAGTGAAAGCATTACTTCACACAGAATCACACAGTGTTTCAGCAGGATGATGAAAAATCACGACTCAAAACACTGAACATTAGGAAGGTTTACAGCCGTTACGAGAGCAGCAAAAGCTTTATGTTTGGACTCTAGTCTAGAGCACAAATCCAACAGAAAGTATTTCTTGTCATTTCTTGTGAGTTTTCTGAGTTCACTTTGGCTTCCAAAGACCAAATACTCTTACAGAAATAAAGTATGACCACTTCAAAAGATCCAAAGATGTATTTATTCGCTGGATGGCCGTTCCTGTTTTTCAAACTACTTATTTGTTCCACGAAAATAGACATAAACAAGACCCAATGCCCAATTATCATGGCAGATTTACAATTGAGAGAAAACATCTCAAACAGCTTTGTGCCTAAAAACCGCTGAGAGGAATATAGCTGCCCCATATGGACAAATATAGAAATTAATGAATAAATAAATGTCTCAAAGTAAAAAAAAGGCCCAAAAAATATTATTTGCGAAAATGGGGTTTCAAAATATATTTATGTAAATATATTTCCTAGCTTTATATTATTTGTCTTTTTTTTGGGAGGGGGGTGCATATATTTGTATATTTTTGAAAAGATATTAAACTACATGTAAGTTAGTTTTCTTGGACTAAAGTATATCGAGGGGAAAATGTATATTTAAGTGCTTAACATATATGCATTTGTTGTTTATAACGTATGTGAACACATAACACATTTTAATAAAAATAAGCAAGAAAAAAATTACAATATTACAATACATATATTTTTTACTGTATTAAATCATTATAGATCTAGTTTGATCTAGACTATTCCATCCACGTTTACATTTAGACTAAATGTAGGTTATACTGTAAGATTGGAAATGTATTTATTGCCCCTGAAACACACGTGGACGTATATTTTGATATGTGAAGGTTAAAACTGAATATATTTAAACTGATTTAATATTTAAAACACATTTAGTCGTCGTATGGGTTGGTAAAGGCAGAGAAACAGCAGCATTAGGTGTGTTTGAGCTCAGGTAATGCTGGTGTTGTGTAATAGCTGAATCTGCATTCGGAGGGCCGGGAAGTTACTGAATGACTTACTGAGAGAAGAAAGGAGAAAAGCACGTGTCTTTGCCAAAGAAAGGCCCTGATTGTCTGAGTCTATGACATCACACGAGCTTCAAACACGCCGAGGCCAGCACTGCTTTAGATGAACACACAGACAGCCGTAAAATCAACACTGCAGCGAACAAAAGAACCAAAGAGTGAGCCGGTCATCTGCTTAGGCTTACTCGTGTGCTATTGTTGAGGAAAGAAAAATGACATCTTTTTAATATCTCAATTGTTTCTCTAATGGAGAGATAAATCCTGTGCCTCAGATTCATCTCCTGAGAAAAGAGATCTCAATAATACCTCAAACTGTGCTCAGGTTTGCCAAGACACCTTTATAACAAATACTACATATAATGTATATCTTTTTCAGAAATGTATTCTGTCTATAATAATGCAGTATTTGTATTTCTCCTAATTAATTTCAGGATCAGTTGACCCTGACCTGAACTTGTATGTTACATTATTTTGTATAAATGTTACGCTTGTATCTACACAGTTTAACACAGTGTATTATAAATATATCATGCATTTTTATTTCTCTTAATGCATTTTTGAAGGTCCAGCTGAGACAAAACAAAACAATAGCTTTTATGGTCAAATAATAAAAAACAATTTATGTATAAATAAAAGTATCACTAATAAAGAAAATAATGTTCCACTGGCACTTTATCGACACAAATAGCAACATAAGGAACACAACATCTCTAAATGTTTCCCCGTGTATGAAGTCCATGACCTTCACTTGCTACACTGTCTCTGTGAGTCCGGAGAACACGGAGAGCAGGAGAAAGCACAGGAGAGCGGGAGGAGGAGGGCTGGAGCTCGTGTCACACACACTGTCCTTGACTCTCGGCTTCCTCTGTCCACTCACGGAGAACACGGAGAGCAGGAGAAAGCACAGGAGACCGGGAGGAGGAGGGCTGGAGCTCGTGTCACACACACTGTCCTTGACTCTCGGATTCCTCTGTCCACTCACGGAGAACACGGAGAGCAGGAGAAAGCACAGGAGACCGGGAGGAGGAGGGCTGGAGCTCGTGTCACACACACTGTCCTTGACTCACGGTCAGCAGGAGATCTCTTCATTCCTGCATGTTTATTCACTCCTCACATGCTGGGGGGGGTGTCAGACGGGTGAGTTGTCATGGCACAATGTCAAACAGTAACGGGAAGGCCAGCGATGCATTAATGCTTTTAGAAGATAATCCCTGACACATTCCAGGACACACATTCCCCTCCAAACTGACGCGCTCTTATTAACATGACTGCGTAAGCGGGAGAAGTGACACGAGGAAAGTGTTGACTAACAGGAGAGCGACCAGCTGAGACACTCAGTGCTATTAAAGTCAACAGTAAACCTCGTGTGCAACTGATTTTACATCTGTAATGTGACGTTATGTTCGGAATAGGATATTAAACAAGCAGAAAATATAGGCTGGGACTTGACTTTATCCATTAGGTGTTTACTGTTCCTGCTCTAGCGGTTGCTAACAGCAACACATTTTAGTTGCCATAGAGATTTAGTATCATAGATTTAGTATCATAGAGGCATGATAGGTTTAGATAATATTTTGAATTACTTTTACTTTATTTTTGTCTTTTTCTTACATGAGATTATTTTTAAGTTAAACTAAATAAAAATGAGAAATCTTTCATTGGCAGCTATCTAAAACAAATTAAGTGAGTTTTTAATTTTATTTAATTTTGTATATATTTTTTTCAAGTAATGGTTTTAGTTTTAGTCGCTAACAATAATAACTGAATATATATATATATATATATATATATATATATATAAAAACACACATTTGGCCGGCAACAGCGTATGACGTCCCCGGCGCAATCCCAATATAAGGGGCGCCGGGAGAATTTCCAGTTTTAGTTAAAGTTTTCCGAGTCATTTTTATTACGTGGTTCCCCATTCAAATGTAAATTAACCTGTTCCCCTATATTATTTTTATGCGTCCCCTAGTCGCTTTGGGGAGTTTTAGTACATAAATTTAAACCGCAAAAGGCGAAACTAACAGACTTTTTGAAATTTCTTACAATTATTTACAAAAATAACAAGATGCATACCCTTTTGATGTCAGAGCTTCTTCTTCTTTCTTCATTTAAAGGGCGGATCACAAACTAAATAATGCATTACTACACCTGCTGTTAGCCAAGACCAGTGACATCCTATTTATGTGCCGTAAGATCCTCTATGCCAGTGGGAGGGGGGGGGGGGGGGGGGGAGGCACGAGTAGGCGTAACTACTGCAGGGGGGAGCGGGGGGAGTGCCCAGCGGGTGCCATCAGCAGATAAAGAAGAATAAATACAACAGTAAACAGCCAAAGAACACTTGATGTGCGACTTAGGCCCTGTCCCAAATGGATTTTAGACACATCATGAGCACTTGCGGTCTTACGGACAATAGCCGCCGATAGCGTGCGCGTGTCCGTTAAGTCCACGAGACCGTAGGGTGTCCCATTACTCATTTTAGTGTTCAGAATGAGAGGAATACTCGCGAGCGCCCCCTTTGTGGCCGTTATGCACCCTTGATACGCACTTCTGCCGAGCCCGCATGCTCATAGGTTCGAGCTCGCAGTAGACTTCTACCCGACAGTCTGGAAAGCGGAGAACTCATTCCTCAGAATGAGAGGGAACGACGGTCACGAAGGGAGTGCAGACTCAGGTGAGGAGCAGACCGCCAACAAGAGAGTTCACAGAGCTAGGGTGCCATTTGGGAGAGGGAACAGGGAAGGGAGCCTTAGAATGGGAGATGGGTCGGTTTGTGAAAGGGAAGAGAAAATCACTGGCCATAGATGAAGTCGCATGAGATTAGTCAGACCCACGCAGGTGCTGGTCATTCAAAAGCTAGGAATGCAGAAAAGGGAAAGGAGTATCTTGCTCTCGGCTTCACTCTCGGTGTCAACACCGGACGCTATTTGCCTCTACCCGCGCCTCTCTCTACTGGACACGACAAAGCGACTGTTCTGTGAATCATTTTAATTTTGTGTCAGTATGAAAGCCTCAAAGATAGAACAAGGCATCAGTTTACTGTCGGGAGATTTAAGAGAAGATGTCTCGTGTCTATCGTGTCGCACAGCCACATCCATCCCCTCAATGTGTAAACAGTGTTTGCCCTCCTTCTCACCCCCACATGATTAATGGAGTGGGGGTCTACTAACCTCCAATAACTCGTATTTGCTGCTCACGTCAAACATCTCCTGGTGTAACGTAGCCGCTAAATCTGATACGTCGCATACCGTGTTTACGCGCACGAAAAGGGGCGGTTTTGTATCCAACTGGAACACCACGTGCCTCCGTGTCTCGGCAGCGGTGGGTCCCGAGGAAAGGCCTATGTGTGTCCTATGCCTTAGCAGACAGCATGAAGCCCACAAGAATCGCGTTCGTGCTCCTTGCCCAAAAAACGCAAAAATTGTGTGTGTCATAATAAATAAATGACAATGAATAAAAAATTGCAGAATATAATAGTGATAATAACAGTTATTTTCTGTATTATATTTTTCAAGGGTTGCAGGTGTTTTTTCCCCGCTGTAAATACATTGGTATATATACAATAAAAAAGCATACATTTTTTTGTATTTATTGAAATGATTTTTTTTTTATTTTAGGTTAACAAAAAACAAAAAAAGCGCTACAAAAAAAGTTTAAGAGCTTCTTTCTTCATTTAAAGGGCAACTAAATAATGCTCTACGCAATATTAGAGCTACTTTCAATAAACATCAGAAAAGTTTCCCGACTGCTAACAAATAAACATTTACATGTTTAAGACATTTGTGTTGTAAGAATGTACAGCAAAGCCTAAGATATAAAAACAGTATCTCGTTATGCAATGTTTTCTCATTTAAATCATTATATTTCCCATTAATTTAACAGAGCATGTATGCGTGCACACTAGGGAATAACAAGATGGCGGTGTGGAGGAGGATTGAGCAATCTGTTACTTTTATAACTGCCACAAAATCCTTTGACTTTGCACTTTGTGAATGACTTCTATAATGCTGTAGCCGCTGGACTGTGTCCGCTGTATTAGATGCATGATTTCAGCATGACAGCACACGAGCACAGGACAGGAGAGGCCCTCCATGCGTATCTAAGTTCAGTCTGAATTTGTTTTAGCCGCAGGCTGTTGACGTTCTCCTCCGCTGCCCTTTACAGTCGCCGTACTCTTGAGGAAAACAATCTTCCTCTCGCACCCCTCGTGCACCGTGTAATCGAAAAGATATTTGAGTCTCACGGATTGCGGGCGATAATCTTTAAAGTATGCACAGTGGTTGCCTAGCAACAGCAGGTTGTCGGGAGTGTTTGGTGCAAAGTCTCTCTCTCTCTCTCTCTCTCTTTCTCTCTCTCTCTCTCTCTCTCTCTCTCTCTCTCTCTCTCTCTCTCTCTCTCTCTCTCTCTCTCTCTCTCTCTCTCTCTCTCTCTCTCTCTCTCTTTCTCTCTCTCTCTCTCTCTCTCTCTCTCCTTCACCTCTCTCTCTCTCTTTCTCTCTCTCTCTCTCTCTCTCTCTCTCTCAATTCAATTCAATTCAAAATTGCTTTATTGGCTGACTTGTAAATTATACAATATGCCAAAGCTAAATATGGTCTGATTTTGATGGCTCTTCAAAAAGATACAAAAATAATAATTAAATGAACATCGCATTAATAGGATATTATAACTCTTATAAGATTAAACTGAAAATTAGAACGTGTGAACGTTTGAACCAAGTCTTTAATAATAGAAACAATAATACATACTGATCACTTGGTGGAATAGGGTAACACACATTAGGTCAGGTCAAACACAACACACATTCACCTGCTGTTTCTCAGACTTGACACACACACACACACACACAGACAGACACAGAGTTACAACACACACACACACACACACACACACACACTCACCTACTGTCTCTCAGGCTGTGGCACATCCACACGTATCTCGCAGCAGTGCTGCTGTGTGTCCCTCTCCTAATAGTATTTTTATTTGATCTGTTTCACTAATGGCTGTAAAGTTATTTACGATGTTGGTGAGTTTGTTTTTCTCTCTCTCTCTCTCTCTTTCTCTCTCTCTCTCTCTCTCTCGCTCTCTCTCTCTCTCCTTCATTCAGCCTTTGGCTAAATATGGTCTGATTTTGATGGCTCTTCACTCCAGCTCTTAGATGAAAAATAAAAAACAATAATCAATAATGATTTTAATAATTAATTAAATTGATCAAAAGTGACAGTAAAGACATGTATAATGCTACAAAATATTTCTATTTCAAATAAATGCTGTTCTTTTGACATTTCCTTGCATTAAATAATCATGAAAAATTAAATGTATCACGGTTTCCACAAAGATATTAAGCAGCACAACTGTTTTCAGCATTGATAATAATCAGAAATGTTTCTTGAGCAGTAAATCAGTATATTATTATGATTTCTGAAGATCATGTGACACTGAAGACTGGAGGAATGATGCTGAAAATATAGCTTTGATCATAGCAATAAATTACAGTTTAAAATACACTCACAAAGAAAACAGATATTTTAAACAGTAATAATATTTCACAATTTGTACAATATTTTTAATCAAACAAATTCAGCCCTGCATCTTACCGACCCCAAATCTTTGAACAGTATTCTATATATCAAATATGTTCATAAGTTTTATAATGGTTGTGTATGGCTGTTTAGACTCTTCTTTATGCTGTGTATTTCAGAGCACCGTATCGTTTGCAGGACTACATCATCGAGGGGGATTTGAGGCACAGATGCATGTGTTTGTGATCAGTATTACTGCATTTATGTGTGCATGATCAGTGATCGATTGAGTTTCGGTTTCGTGTCGGGGTTCAGACACTCGCGCTCCACGTTCTGTCTCATTGTGTGAGTGTGCGGTCTCGAGTTCGCTAGGCCGCACGCTCTTCTGTCCACGTGTGTTTTTGTTTTGTATGAGCACATAGCTTTTTTCTTAGTTTTTTGTGTGCCATGTGCTCTCTTGTGAATTTGTCTTGACCCCACACATCTTGTTTCCTGATTATTGGTCAATTTGCCCCACCTGTCTTTCCTCGTTACCCTCCTCATTTGCTCCCTTTATAATCTCCTTGTGTTTGCAGTCCTGGCCAGTTTGTCGTCGTATGTTCCCCTGTCGTGTGCTGATCTTGCCTTGCCTTCTTTGTCGTGCCCTGTCCTGCCTTGCCAAGCCTGCCAGCTGTCGTGGTTTTCCCCTACGGAGTAGTTTTTGTTGTTTGTTTTGTTTTATGTTATTTAATAAAGCCCATTCTCCTGCATTAGTGAGTCCTCGCCTCATCCCTTCACCCAACCCTGACACAAGCATGCATTCGTATCTGAGCTAAGCAAATACTGCATCAGGAAAGCCATACGGTACATATGGGGAATAGTAGATGATGCAACTGTCCAAATGAATAGTTCACAAATCACACACTGTGGTAAAAGTGCATTGAGATCATAACATAGCATTGTGCAAGGAACCACACTAAAGTAAGCGTTTTGTGTCAATAATCTTGAATGAACTATTGAATATTTTACTGCCACTAGAGTTGTAAACTGCAGTGAATTGTGTATAGGTACTTACACATGTTTCCAAAGAGCCATTGGTAATTTACAAGCTTATTTAAACATAATGATGCATGTTGAGCTGTATCAAAAACAAAGTATAGTGAAAATGAAACACCTTGTTAAGCACACTGAATGCTTGCATTATGCTATTCATTTGGCTTAGGATGTGAAACATATTTCTGAGTGGTTAGTTCAAATTATAACCCTAACAGTATCATGTGATGCCTTGGCAAACACCTCTAATTATGGTCCTTTTAAACAGCTCTATCCATAAATGCATGTTAAATGTGAAGCATGCATCATAATAATCAGTTGTACTCTCTCTATTTTCTTGCTCCTTTTCATGGGCACTCGATAGTCCCCACTTTCTCAGTATGTTCTGTTCGAGATCAGACTCATCGTTCACTACTGCTATCATACAGATGTTCACACTGCATATTTTTATCTATAAAGACAGCATGAAGTAACGCTGATGGCAAAAATAGACATTTTTGTAGCCTTAAATAACAGTCAAAAATGGCAGTTTTGTGGTTTTCAGGTCATGCATGAAACTCAATTATATGCTTTTGCACTACTAATAATTGACTGTCAAATATAGTCTACTTTTAGCACATTTTAAATGATGTTATCTTCTAAGCGAACAAGCTAAAATATCAATGCTCCAAAAAGTCAACGGCTACCTTCAACTGATTGATTTCCAACATTCTTCAAAATATATACTTTTGCATTCAACAGAAGAAAGAAACTCAGATGCTTATTACCATGCATATTACTAGAATATTAGCCATTTATTAGTAGTAATTAAGCACATATTAATGCCTTATTCTACATGACCTTATTCTACATCCTTAATATCTAAACTTAACAGCTACCTTACTATTAATAAGCAGCAAATTATGAATTTATTGAGGGAAAAGTCGTAGTTAATAGTGAATAGTTCCTATTCTAAAGTGTTACCAGAAACTCATACAGGTTTGAAACAACTTGAGGATGAAGAAATGACAGAATCTTCATTTTAGGTGAACTTTCTCGCCAAAAAGCTATAGAAAAAAGACAGTAGCCTATTTCATGTCACTCCACGCTCTTTCCTCACACATAATAAGATCAATAGCTCTCGAATCAATATTTGATAATGAGCGGCTAGCTGGTGGCTGTGAGAACAGTGCTGGATATTTGGGTTGATTTGAAGACCTAAAACAGCACTAGTCAGTCAGAAGAGCGATGTTTAAGATCAGTGCTGTGATGTCTGTGAGACAGCCGAGAGCTCGATGAGGCCAGACGCCACAGACGTGCTTCAGGAAGAAATCGCTAAGAGAGCCAATAAGACCTGGACGCTTTAAAACAAGCTGTTCGATCTGACACTGAGAGAAAATCCCAGCAGAGCAGCTTCTCAAGCATTCTGTCTCTGTGTCAAAGAAGAGACAACGAGGCATTGCTCATGTTTCTGGGAATTTATGACTGCTTCTTCATAATTTACAAGCCTGTCCTACTTATTGTTGTGGCATCTATATCAGTAAACTGGGAGACGCAGTTTTAATTCATTTAAAATAAAGCTTTTATTTAAGAACACAACATTTTAAATCAGAAAGTAAAGCTTAATCTTAACAAATTTAAGCATACATTTAAGATAAAAATGATCCTAATATTAATTAATTATATAAATGCATATTATAATAAAGTATCAATTTATTTACATTAATGAGAATGAACATTATAAATAATTCCTTGGCAACTAACTGAAAAAATAAGGTAAAGTTGATGTGCTAAAAATACTAAACTTTAAACAAAAATAAATTCAATTATAACTGAAATATTAAAAATACTAAAACAAATGAAAAAGCATGTATTAAAAGCACTAAAACAAACAAAATTAAAATAAAAAGTTACAATATAAAAATAGAAGCTAATTCAAAATATTAATAAATAATATAGTAGTATATACAGTAAATAATACCAAAACAATACTGTTGCAAGAATATGAGATAGATATCATAACAAGATATATATTTAATATTTATTCATTATTATTATATTTAAAAACATACCTATATTAAATAAAGCTTGTATTTAAGAACCCAAATTATTGGAAATGATTGCTTATTATTGCAATGCAAACAAATCTAATGAATATTAAATAAAAAAGCAGACGTGTCACTTAATATGAGTTTTTTTTTAAATCTATATACTGTCTTAAAGTTATGCTTTAAATTGAGATTTTATTTAATTAAGCTTTAATGGAAGATTTTGAAATGGCCTCTTTTTTACTTTATTTGGTTGGAAAACATGCTTAACTGCCATGAAAATAATTAATTCAATTCCGGTGTGCTTAAGAATAAATGCTATTTCCTCTGCTTGAACATGCACTGCTGTAGAATAATCATAGTGTTTTACTGGAACGCTCTCCGAGAGATTACATAACACAAACATGTTTCATTTCATGTCAGAACACGGCAGAAATCCTTAGAAGCCGCTGCATTATTCACCTGGAACTAACGAACACTATTATGAACATACAGTATGAAAGTTGAATTATGCATGTTTAATGCGGATCTCTCTGTGACCTGAACATATCTCCCTCTAAAGATCTTGACCTAAAGATCAAATGTATCTGGAGAAAGTTATGAGCTAAATGTCTCGGCCTGGTGAGAAAAATGTAATAA
>CM049871.1:40443916-40451416 GCA_027474115.1 Schizopygopsis malacanthus
GGCCTGCGGGTGAGGAAATTGTCAGCAAATGAACCATTGCTTTAAAGAGCAGCAGCTGCGGCAGCTGTGGCAGGAGGAGGTAGTGATGGATGCATCGTGCATGCTAAAGACAAACAAAGTGTGTTAACTTTCTGAATGGAGTACTAAAGTCCTTCATACTGCTCAATATATATATAGTGTGCTGCTTACTACTTTCTAAAATTAGAACTGTATGCAATAAACAGCTAATTAATGCAATTGCAATGCAATTAAAAGTGTGCACATGTAATGGAGCACAGTGTGCTATTCTTACAGCTGATAAGCAGCTTCCACACAAACACTTCAATAGTGTTAACATCATATTGGATGATCTACTTTTATGAAAAGCCATATATATGAACATATGTTTACCACATAGACCAGCCGTGATATATATAAATGTTCTCATTGTTTTGATGCAAGGACAGCTCCCAACCCAACTTTGAGAATAGATTAACGGCGATTTAAATCATTGGTTAACGCCGATTAATATATATATATATATATATACATGTCTTTTTGCATCATATTAAATCATCCGTCACTCATAAATACACTCATAGAGAACACCACGTATGATGTACGGTTATATAATATTCCCAGGTGCACACAATGTTTCTTCTGGCCTGAATATGACATCATCAATCCTGGACCGTGATGCTGAAGGCCATCGCATCATAGAGCCACTCGTGAGCATCTCACGCCAGCCATTACAGGAATCAGTCTAATTAACATCCATTCACAACTTTAATTAGGCGCTTGTGGCGAAAAATCATCAAAGCAGATTGTGTTAATTAAGTTTTTAATCATTCCAATGTTTCTCATACCAAATATTCATACAACAGCCTTAAGATGAATAATATTACTGATCGGGAGCAAGCCGATCAAAACTGATGATTTTATTCCACATCGAACAGAAGAAGAAGAAGAAGAAGAAGAAGAAGAAGAAGAAACATTCTTCCTGTAACATTAACACAATGTTCATTCAAAGTGATCTGCTCTTTAAGAACGTTCTCTCAACTTTAGCACACGAGTCATTCATGGAGCTGACGACAAATCAACCAATTCATCAGTGTCTCTAGTGTTGGATCGGTTGGTTTGTCGTCAGCGTCTCTAGTGTTGGTTCGGTTAGTTTGTCGTCAGCGTCTCTAGTGTTGGATCGGTTGGTTTGTCGTCAGCGTCTCTAGTGTTGGATCGGTTGGTTTGTCGTCAGTGTCTCTAGTGTTGGTTTGGTTGGTTTGTGTTGGATCGTTGGTTTGTCAGCGTCTCTAGTGTTGGATCGGTTGGTTTGTCGTCAGTGTCTCTAGTGTTGGATCGGTTGGTTTGTCGTCAGCGTCTCTAGTGTTGGATCGGTTGGTTTGTCGTCAGTGTGTTGGATCTTGGTTTGTCCAGTCTCTAGTTGGATCGGTTGGTTTGTCGTCAGCGTCTCTAGTGTTGGATCGGTTGGTTTGTCGTCACCGTCTCTAGTGTTGGATCGGTTGGTTTGTCGTCAGCGTCTCTAGTGTTGGTTTGGTTGGTTTGTCGTCAGCGTCTCTAGTGTTGGTTTGGTTGGTTTGTCGTCAGTGTCTCTAGTGTTGGATCGGTTGGTTTGTCGTCAGCGTCTCTAGTGTTGGATCGGTTGGTTTGTCG
The DNA here is from genome assembly GCA_027474115.1 of Schizopygopsis malacanthus. Lineage (NCBI taxonomy): Eukaryota > Metazoa > Chordata > Actinopteri > Cypriniformes > Cyprinidae > Schizopygopsis > Schizopygopsis malacanthus. Next base: position 40,445,564 of record CM049871.1, read on the forward strand.
TCAGCGTCTCTAGTGTTGGATCGGTTGGTTTGTCGTCAGCGTCTCTAGTGTTGGTTTGGTTGGTTTGTCGTCAGCGTCTCTAGTGTTGGTTTGGTTGGTGTGTCGTCAGCGTCTCTAGTGTTGGTTCGGTTGGTTTGTCCTCAGCGTCTCTAGTGTTGGATCGGTTGGTTTGTCGTCAGCGTCTCTAGTGTTGGATCGGTTGGTTTGTCGTCAGCGTCTCTAGTGTTGGATCGGTTGGTTTGTCGTCAGTGTCTCTAGTGTTGGATCGGTTGGTTTGTCGTCAGCGTCTCTAGTGTTGGATCGGTTGGTTTGTCGTCAGCGTCTCTAGTGTTGGATCGGTTGGTTTGTCATCAGCGTCTCTAGTGTTGGATCGGTTGGTTTGTCGTCAGCGTCTCTAGTGTTGGATCGGTTGGTTTGTCATCAGCGTCTCTAGTGTTGCATCGGTTGGTTTGTCGTCAGCGTCTCTAGTGTTGGATCGGTTGGTTTGTCATCAGTGTCTCTAGTGTTGGATCGGTTGGTTTGTCGTCAGCGTCTCTAGTGTTGGTTTGGTTGGTTTGTCGTCAGCGTCTCTAGTGTTGGATCGGTTGGTTTGTCGTCAGCGTCTCTAGTGTTGGATCGGTTGGTTTGTCGTCAGCGTCTCTAGTGTTGGATCGGTTGGTTTGTCGTCAGCGTCTCTAGTGTTGGTTTGGTTGGTTTGTCATCAGCGTCTCTAGTGTTGGATCGGTTGGTTTGTCATCAGCGTCTCTAGTGTTGGATCGGTTGGTTTGTCGTCAGCGTCTCTAGTGTTGGATCGGTTGGTTTGTCGTCAGCGTCTCTAGTGTTGGATCGGTTGGTTTGTCATCAGCGTCTCTAGTGTTGGATCGGTTGGTTTGTCGTCACCGTCTCTAGTGTTGGATCGGTTGGTTTGTCGTCACCGTCTCTAGTGTTGGATCGGTTGGTTTGTCGTCAGCGTCTCTAGTGTTGATTTGGTTGGTTTGTCGTCAGCGTCTCTAGTGTTGGATCGGTTGGTTTGTCGTCAACGTCTCTAGTGTTGGATCGCTTGGTTTGTCGTCAGCGTCTCTAGTGTTGGATCGGTTGGTTTGTCCTAAGTGTCTCTAGTGTTGGATCGGTTGGTTTGTCGTCAGTGTCTCTAGTGTTGTTTGTCCTCAGCGTCTCTAGTGTTGATTTGGTTGGTTTGTCGTCACCGTCTCTAGTGTTGGATCGGTTGGTTTGTCGTCAGCGTCTCTACTGTTGATTTGGTTGGTTTGTCGTCAGTGTCTCTAGTGTTGGATCGGTTGGTTTGTCGTCAGCGTCTCTAGTGTTGGATCGGTTGGTTTGTCGTCAGCGTCTCTAGTGTTGGATCGGTTGGTTTGTCGTCAGCGTCTCTAGTGTTGGTTTGGTTGGTTTGTCGTCAGCGTCTCTAGTGTTGGATCGGTTGGTTTGTCCTCTCTAGTGTTGGAGTGTCTCTAGTGTTGGATCGGTTGGTTTGTCGTCAGTGTCTCTAGTGTTGGATCGGTTGGTTTGTCCAGCGTCTCTAGTGTTGGAGTGTCTCTAGTGTTGGATCGGTTGGTTTGTCGTCAGTGTCTCTAGTGTTGTTTGGTTGGTTTGTCCAGCGTCAGTGTTGGTTTGGTTGGTTTGTCGTCTTTAGTGTTGGATCGGTTGGTTTGTCGTCAGTGTCTCTAGTGTTGGATCGGTTGGTTTGTCGTCAGCGTCTCTAGTGTTGGATCGGTTGGTTTGTCGTCAGCGTCTCTAGTGTTGGATCAGTGTTGGATCGGTTGGTTTGTCGTCAGCGTCTCTAGTGTTGGATCGGTTGGTTTGTCGTCAGCGTCTCTAGTGTTGGTTTGGTTTGTCGGTTCTAGGTTTGTTGGTTTGTCGTCAGCGTCTCTAGTGTTGGATCGGTTGGTTTGTCGTCAGTGTCTCTAGTGTTGGATCGGTTGGTTTGTCGTCAGCGTCTCTAGTGTTGGATCGGTTGGTTTGTCATCAGCGTCTCTAGTGTTGGATCGGTTGGTTTGTCGTCAGCGTCTCTAGTGTTGGATCGGTTGGTTTGTCCTCAGCGTCTCTAGTGTTGGATCGGTTGGTTTGTCGTCAGTGTCTCTAGTGTTGGTTTGGTTGGTGTGTCATCAGCGTCTCTAGTGTTGGATCGGTTGGTTTGTCGTCAGCGTCTCTAGTGTTGGATCGGTTGGTTTGTCGTCAGCGTCTCTAGTGTTGGATCGGTTGGTTTGTCGTCAGCGTCTCTAGTGTTGGTTTGGTTGGTTTGTCGTCAGCGTCTCTAGTGTTGGTTTGGTTGGTTTGTCGTCAGCGTCTCTAGTGTTGGATCGGTTGGTTTGTCGTCAGCGTCTCTAGTGTTGTTTGTCCTCAGCGTCTCTAGTGTTGGTTTGGTTGGTTTGTCGTCAGTGTCTCTAGTGTTGGATCGGTTGGTTTGTCGTCAGCGTCTCTAGTGTTGGATCGGTTGGTTTGTCGTCAGTGTCTCTAGTGTTGGATCGGTTGGTTTGTCGTCAGTGTCTCTAGTGTTGGATCGGTTAGTGTGCAGGGTGTCATGACCCGTTTTAGTTCAGTAGAATGCCGAGACTCCAGGTGCAGGTCAGAACATGCTCCACAAACACGGGTCATCAGGGGACCCTGCATGTGTTAATGTCAAAACTCAACACAACACATTTCTGTTCATCAAAGCATTCTTACACGCTGCTTCTCAGAATCGCCTCAGATTTGATAAAATACCAAACTCTACATTCAACAGATTTTATTATGAACTCTCCCATCACCAAACCACTTGTGCTGAGAGCAACATTCTCTTTGAATCTTCATGTTTAGTTCATGCATAACTAATGTGTTCATGTTTAATTTGAATATAATTAGCCTACATGTTTATTTTCAATGGAATTAATGGAATTATATTATGCAAATATTGTAAAATATGTATCTAAAAATACATAAAATATTCAATTAATCAACAGAAAAAAAAATTGAGCAAAATATATTTTTCTTGTCTTCCTTGTGTGTGCAAGTGTGTGTGTGTGTGTGTGTGTGTGTGTGTGTGTGTGTGTGTGTGTGTGTGTGTGTGTTTCCAGTCAAGTTTTTATTTCAGAAACATTTCATATCAAAACATAAAAACCTCTTTTGCATCGATAGACCAGAGAAACAAATACGTCCCATGGGAAACTGTGTCATTCATCAAAAGAAGCTGCTATGGATGTGTGAGTGGTTAAGGTACATTATCAAGCGTATCAAGCTCACTTCAAAGGCTCCAGGTATATTCTGTAGCACCTCACGCTTTCAGTTCACAGCTAAAAGCTCTTCGGTCTAAAATCACCATACATTATGCAGAGTACTGAAGAGGCTTCTTCTCGTGTATGAATACTGAGGCAGCGCAGGGTCACTTTGATCATGAGTCAAATGATCATGACCTACGATCGATCACAAAAATACCACAAACACACACAATGCTATTTTTGCATTATGGTCCATTAAACTAAAGCAGCTTTCTTCATATGCAAAAACTCAAACTTTATAATAATGTGCGCTGGAAGACTTATGAACGTTGATTCAGAGTTTTATATAGCACAAATATTGTGTATATTATTAATTATGTTAAACTGTTTTATCGATACTTTTCAGCATTACGCTAAATCAAATTATTTATATAGTGCTTTCACAATACACATTATCTCAAAACAGCTTTATAGAAAATCATGATGTTTATAATATTTAAATATCTACATGCCTTATAGTTGCATTTAGCAGATTAGAGCATTGCAATAATATAGTTCATAGCTGTTGAGATCTGTAGAATATATGTGACTCTGTTTATTGTAAGTTCATGATCCGTAATGCATTAGTAATCGCTATTGTTTAATTTATTATTTATTAATATATTTTTATTTAAATGTGAAATATAAAATATAATTTATCTATAAATATTATATATATATGTATGTATGTATATCTTTTTTTTTGAGGAGTAATATATTTTCATCCATTGCTTTTGAATAACATACATAATTAACATTCATCTCCAATTGTCTGTGATCTTGACTTCGGACTGAGCCGTCAGTGTCACTATGGATGTCGTGTGACCTTAAGATGAAGTTCTTCACAAGGCAGCATGTTGTTCCTGTCTAAGTTTTGAACGAGGTTAAAATGCTGTCTCGGTCGGCTGCTGGAAGAGAGCTTGCGATGAGAACTTCATTGGGTTTGAACTTGTCCAAACGAAGGCCTCCAATCTCCCATTGCTCACCCTGACAAAACAAAACCAGCTCAGCTGCACAAACTGGCAGATGTTGTTTTGCAAAGACTCAAAAAAAGGCCCCGGTTTCCCGGAATCCAGTGTTATTTTACCCAGCATGCCGAGCGCTTGAGCAAAGGTGCCTGTGGAGTGAAGGAGCGATGGAGGTCACGAATGGAGAACGCAAGACATTCAGCACACACCTTACCTCTCTCTCTCTCTCTCTCTCTCTCTCTCTCTCTCTCTCTCTCTCTCTCTCTCTCTGTGTTTGTTCAGATGGACAGATAAACTCTTCCTCTCACATTCACTTCTACTGATCTTCATTAGCATCTCACTCTCTGACTCGTGCTGCTGAGCGTTTGAGGCCATCGTGATAATCCGAGTAGATTTGACATCTCCTTAAGTATTAAAAAAATATGAAACGCAGACTGATCGATTTTGTTGTGGGCTGAGGGCAATCCATCTCTAACCTGGACTCAGTATGAATTGGGTCTTTGAATGTTGCTTCTCTGTGCACTGTTGTAACTTGCATAGCAAATGTGCTTCAGTTTTCAGGCCATAACACAAATGTTCATAAAACAATGTTTTTGGGTCACTGTGCTGATTAAAAAATATTTTTTGCTCCACATGCAGATCTCTGACTGACTGAGACGGCTTCTTCTCAAGGACTAGTCTGTGTTTGGCTCTATTCATTAAGTTCAACAAGCATTCAGGCTTAGAAACATTCTGAAAATGTTCATTAAAACGTATTTAATGTTCTCAAAACGTTAGCACATACAGGTGCATCTCAATAAATTAGAAAGTCATGGAAAAGTTCATTTATTTCAGTAATTCAACTCAAATTGTGAAACTCGTGTATTAAATAAATTCAATGCACACAGACTGAAGTAGTTTAAGTCTTTGGTTATTTTAATTGTGATGATCTTGGCTCACATTTAACAAAAACCACCAATTCACATCTCAACAAATTAGAATACTTCATAAGACCAATAAAAAACATGTTTAGTGAATTGTTGGCCTTCTGGACAGTATGTTCATTTACAGTATATGTACTCAATACTTGGTAGGGGCTCCTTTTGCTTTAATTACTGCCTCAATTCGGCGTGGCATGGAGGTGATCAGTTTGTGGCACTGCTGAGGTGGTATGAAGCCCAGGTTTCTTTGACAGTGGCCTTCAGCTCATCTGCATTTCTTGGTCTCTTGTTTCTCATTTTCCTCTTGACAATACTCCATAGATTCTCTATGTTCAGGTCTGGTGAGTTTGCTGGCCAGTCAAGCACACCAACACATGGTCATTTAACCAACTTTTGGTGCTTTTGTCAGTGTGGACAGGTGCCAGATCCTGCTGGAAAATGAAATCAGCATCTTTAAAAAGCTGGTCAGCAGAAGGAAGCATGAAGTGCTCCAACATTTCTTGGTAACCGCGTGCAGTGATGTTGGTTTTAAACAAACACAATGGACCAACACCAGCAGATGACATTGCACCCCAAATCATCACAGACTGTGGAAACTTAATACTGGACTTCAAGCAACTTGTGCTATGAGCTTCTCCACCCTTCCTCCAGACTCTAGGACCTTGGTTTCCAAATGAAATACAAAACTTGCTCTCATCTGAAAAGAGGACTTTGGACCACTGGGTAACAGTCCAGTTC
>CM049871.1:40463916-40513916 GCA_027474115.1 Schizopygopsis malacanthus
AGAATACTTGCGTTAATAATAATGATTGTATTTTTAGTACTGGCTCATGATGCAATCTTTGTCTTTGGGCTGAATTGTTCTTGAATAAGAGTATTTCAGGAAGTCGAGCACATTTAGAAGAAACTCTAGAAGGTGTAAAGCATCATTGCCTGATGTATTTTGCTGTCCTGACGTCATTCAGAAGCTATTTTAATTATGAAGCAGATCATTCTTAAGCTGCTGATCCTGCAGAAAATGAGCAACCGCCAGCGATAGAGCGATTCTGAATCTGATATTCATATTAGCATCATGTTTAAACACTATCAATTGCATTTTTTTTGTGCATATTGAATTTGATTGGTCTTTGATAAGTGATTCAAAAGGAATTTTCATCTGTTGTTCAAATAAACACGACTCCGTTCTTTGGTCAAGATAGATTTATTAAAGGTAGGTTATACCTAACGAATACGATTTGTGTTGATAGAAATCCTCAAGCTTTTTCAAGATATCGGCTACATTCAAACACATCAAATATACACAGAATGTTATAGATGCTTAAAATCACTGGCTGACAGCCGAAGGTCTCCTACAGTAATGGAAAAGAGCACAACAGAGCAGAGCGCTTCATTGAACAAATCCCAATCATCTTCTCCATACTGATCGATCCGGCTCGTTAAGAGATCGTATGTGCTTCAGTGGGGTTAAATTCTGCAGTACTGCGATTCACCAATCAGACAATCCACTGTTAATATGGAAATGAGAATCATAACAAAACCGGTTAAAAGTGACTGCTCACTCCCATGATGCACTGCAAATGACTTTTAGTTTAGTTTTCTACTTCAAAATGTCATGTTTAATATAATGTGAAAAATGTATCACTTGTAGTTTCTTTGTAACTGAAATGTAATCGCAATTTCTGAGCGGAAACTCTACACCAATTTTTATTTTTAAATGTACAATATTTTTTTTTATACATGCATCCAATTATTTAGTCAATTTTTATATATATACATACAGCCAATTATATAACAAAAATTCTGTAAATAAAACATGATTTTAAGTAAATTTTCTAAGAAAAACTTAGAACTAAAGAAAGTTAGAACAAACTAAAATGACTATTTTAAAAAATACTTGTTTTAGTTTTTCTACTTAAACATTTTATTTAATTAGGTTGCTGTTTCTTTGTGCAATTTACTAGTAATTTCTGAGTCAAATTTGTTGAGGTGTATAAATCATGTTTAATTTATACTTTACAGCCAACTATTTATATCACTTCAAATTAGTGTTTTCTTTTCAAAGTTGTAAATTAAACAGATGGTTGAAAGAAACTACATTTTTTAAATACCACATTTTAATTTAATATGTTACTTGCGGTTTCTTTGTAATTGTGAAATTTACAAGACATTTCTGAATTTATTTTCAAAGTATTGTCAATACTTTTGTTTTATTTTTACATAGAGACAATTATCTATAGTCAACATTTTATTTTATAAATACACAATTTAGTGCATTTTTTTTTTCCAATTTTCAAACACTCGTCTTCCATCAAATCAAATATTGTGACAGATGGAGAAAATGAGCGGGAAACTGCTTGCGTTACTACGGCGGGAAAAGTCGGCATTCGCGCTCGATATACAAAGACAAGTACTTCCTGTTGTTGTCAGTTTAACACATTATAAGGCTCTATTTTTAAAGTGCTTAATACTTGGAGGAGCTCGTGAAGAACTTCAGCAACAATAATGATGACTTTCAAAGACTGTACGAGTGCTTAACTGACTAATCGTAGAGACGATACATGATAGCGGCGATGAGTACATGTTAGTGGCCCCGAACGATACACACTTCACACACGATGATTGTGAAAACTCCTTCAGATTTTACCGCCGCTTTTCTATCGGATTATTAAAATACACAGTTGTGACGTCAAGCAAATGATGACATTCGTAAGATGAGAGAAACTCTCCCAAGTCCTCAATGTCCCTGACTCCATCAGAGATGGATGTTAAGAAATGAAAGGCGAGATATGAAGATGATCGACTCCCTCGCTAACTAGGAAGATGATCTGATGCTCGCCGGCCTCCCCGGTGGAGAGGATGACGAACTGCTTGACCACATGCTTCCTAGTTATCCCAGTGTTGGTTGCAAAGATGAAGCGGCCCAGAATGATCCGCTCACTGGTCGACGGACGGGACGATGTCCGGGCGGCGGGTCTGGATGATCTTGGGTCGCGTGCGTTTGTTGCCCTCTGCGTTCTCGTCTTCGTCTTCGGAGATGTCGTCCTCACAAACGTGTACGATCACACTGGGTGTGTTGCTGGTTCCAGTGTGGAGCTCGTATTGTTCTCCTAAAAATACATTAAAACACCGCAATTATTCCACTAACTAATTTGTATGTCATCCACCGATCGGTCTGTGTGGCGCCACTTCAAGCCGAACACACCTAATAACACATTGTTTTCTTTTTATCCTAATTTATATATTATGGTCAAATGAACTTTGCCATTAAAAAAAACAGTCTAAGGACTGAGGCAGAGTTAACATTGACAGATCACAGATTCATTCATGAGTTTATGTTTGATTTATTTTAGTGGCAGTACACCGACACAAATTAATGACTTTGACAATGGCCATTATTTTTATACAATACATTAAAAGGAATCAGTAGAAAAAACAGATATGCTGTAATGAATCACAGCACTTTAGAAGGTGTTGTTCATGTTTAAGACCTCTAGATGGCCACAGCATGAACCGATTTAAAAAGCTTCGAGTAATGAACCTTTTCCCGAAACAATTGTGTTTAAAGCTTCACTGGTTCAGAACGCTTCACTTCGCCATCACTGCGTTTCTGTTCATTTGATTTTTAAAAAAATACAGTAAAAACAGTAATATTGTAAAATAATATTTAAATTTAAAATAACTGCTTTCTATTTGAATATATTTTAAAATGTAATTTATTTTTGTTATTAAACTTTTGAAATTGTGATGCAATTATTTTTTCAGGATTCACAGATGAATAGAAGTTTGGGGTAAATGTGATTTAAACAAACAAACAATACTTTTATTCATCAAGGACGCAATAAAGTGATCAAAAGTGACAGTAAAAACATTAATAATGTTACAAAATATTTTTATTTCAAATAAACGCTGTTCTTTTGAACTTCTGTAAATCCTGAAAAAAATTAAATGCATCAGAGTTTCCACAAAAATATTGTGCAGCACAACTGTTTTCAACATTGATAATAATCAGAAATGTTTCTCAAGCAGCAAATCAGCATATTATTATGATTTCTGAAGATCATGTGACACTGAAGACTGGAGTAATGATGCTGAAAATACAGCTGCGCATCACAGAAATAAATTACAGTTTAACAGATATTCACACAATTCAACAATGTTGAAAAAATATTTGATCAATAAAAACACACCCTTGTTGAGCAGAAGATTCTTCTTTCAACAACATCTTAATTATTCCAAACTTTTGATCAGTTGAATGCATCTTTGCTTAATACAAATATTACCCAAAAAAATCTTATTGACCCTTACTGACGGTCTACACAGCAAGTGCTGTTGATAAAAGGTATGCCATGGAAATGGGGTAAATAGGTTATACCTGGTCCTAGTTTAGACACGGCACACAGCAGGTCATAGTTGAGGACGGGCATCGCGTCCTGTGACTGTGCCCAGCCTACAGGGGGCGACGCTGGAGGAGAGATGAGGAACTGCTTCTCTGGTTTAGGAGGCTCAAGATGAGGACTGCCGATAAGTACTGACTGTACCGGAGAAAAGAAATGAGCATTTACATTTCAGATGTATTAAAGATGTAAACATTTTACCAGTTCATGCATTCAGAAATGTAGTATTGCATCAGTACCCCATCAATGGATGCTCTGCAGTGAATGGGTGCCGTCAGAATGAGAGTCCAAACAGCTGATAAAAACATCACAATAATCCACATCACTCCAGTCCATCAGTTAACATCTTGTTTGGACTCTCATTCTGACCATAATCCATAATAACGGCACCCATTCACTACAGAGCACAGAGACACTGATACAATGCTAAATTTCTCCAAATCTGATGAAGAAACAAACTCATCTTGGATGGCCTGAGGGTGAGGACATTTTCAGGTGAACTATTCCTTTAAGATGTAAGTAGTGGTGTGTGATGTGATCGTGGACAGTTAAAATGTCTCGACAATCTGTTTTTGAAAAAATATCGTAGTATCGTGCTACAGCGCCTCCGTACTGTACAACACAACATACATTCACACACCCGAAGCACGCACACACACACACACACACACACACACACACTAAAGACTGTCACACAGCGCATTATTACTGGACTAAGTTACGTACTGCCTTGTTGACCTAATACTGTCAAAAACACATAATTACATATAAACACACTTGGTTATGTCTAAAGTTAAAGTAAACAGTTAAGAGAAAATGGATACGTGCCTGTATATTAGATGCGTGCAGCTCTTAAAGAGACAGTACTAAACATGCAGCCGACTGTCATTAAAGGGATAGTTCACCCAAAAATTACATTTATGTCATTATTTATTCACTCACATGTTGTCGCAAACCTGTATTAACTTCTTTCTTGTGCTGAACACAAAATACGATATTTTGGAGAATGTGAGTAACCAAACAGTAGCTGTCCACATTGGTTTTGATAGTGAGGAAAACAAATAATAAAATACTAACTGTGAACCAGCAACTGTTTGGTTACCCACATTCTTTATGTATATAGTGTTTTATTTTTATATTTGCTACTGCTAAGTACACCTACTGTACCTGAAAAATAAAAGCACTGTTGTTTGATTTGCATATTATGTGTACTTGTAGCGTATCTTTGTTCTTATTTTGTAACATAGACTGTAAAAAAGATGGACGACGCGTCTCCGCTTCCTTCCACTATAGAAAAGTGAAGGCAAATCATCTCAGTATGGCCATTACTCTGAGCCAGAGTCTGTGCAGTAGAGGTTCGTTTGGAGCCAGAGTCTGTGCAGTAGAGATTCGTTTGGAGCCAGAGTCTGCGCAGTAGAGATTCGTTTGGAGCCCGAGTCTGCACAGTAGAGATTCGTTTGGAGCCAGAGTCTGTGCAGTAGAGATTCGTTTGGAGCCAGAGTCTGTGCAGTAGAGATTCGTTTGGAGCCCGAGTCTGCACAGTAGAGATTCGTTTGGAGCCAGAGTCTGCGCAGTAGAGATTCGTTTGGAGCCCGAGTCTGCACAGTAGAGATTCGTTTGGAGCCCGAGTCTGCACAGTAGAGATTCGTTTGGAGCCAGAGTCTGTGCAGTAGAGATTCGTTTGGAGCCAGAGTCTGCGCATTAGAGATTCGTTTGGAGCCCGAGTCTGCGCAGTAGAGGTTCGTTTGGAGCCAGAGTCTGCGCAGTAGAGATTCGTTTGGAGCCAGAGTCTGCGCAGTAGAGGTTCGTTTGGAGCCAGAGTCTGCGCAGTAGAGGTTCGTTTGGAGCCAGAGTCTGCGCAGTAGAGGTTCGTTTGGAGCCAGAGTCTGCGCAGTAGAGATTCGTTTGGAGCCAGAGTCTGTGCAGTAGAGATTCGTTTGGAGTCCGAGTCTGCGCAGTAGAGATTAGTTTGGAGTCGGTCTGCACAGTAGATATTCGTTTGGAGCCAGAGTCTGCACAGTAGAGATTCGTTTGGAGCCAGAGTCTGCGCAGTAGAGATTCGTTTGGAGCCCGAGTCTGCGCAGTAGATATTCGTTTGGAGCCCGAGTCTGCGCAGTAGAGATTAATGTAGAGATTCGTTTGGAGCCAGAGTCTGCACAGTAGAGATTCGTTTGGAGCCTGAGTCTGCGCAGTAGTGTCGTGAGGTGGAGCCGCGGAATCAAACTCCAGCCCAAACTCCCGCAGACCCAATCAACCATAACGACACACCCCGTTTTTACAGCATCAAATTACTAGCTAAAATCAAACTTATCACAAAAATGAACAATTTAACATATATAAGAGCGATAACAAATACCTTAAATGACCAAAACCATATATCGTAAAATTGTATTGGAAGTGTAATTTATTTTTTTATTTTGACTGAAGTCCCATTCGTTTACATGGAGAGGGCGGGGTTTATGACCTATACTGCAGCCAGCCACCAGGGGGGCGATTAAAGAGCCCGCAGCTTTACTTTTCCGGACATGTGAGGCACACCCGGTTTTTAATAACAAAGATAAAATAACGACATAGATTTGTATCTTTGCCTACTTTTACCTAAATGTCTGCCATTGTTTTTCATTTATATTCTGTTACCTTGTAAGGCTTTGTTTTTAAAATAGGGAAATTATTTGGCTGTACGGCTCAGACAACTTGCAAAATAGAAAAACCAACATGACAAAGAATTGTGATAAAATCATGATATTTTTGCCATATCGTCCACCCCTAGATGCAAGACCATAAATCTTAGTTCATAAGACAATACAACTAATAAAATGCTCTCATCACTAAACAAGAAGTACCATGCTAGTCTTTCTAGCACACTGGAGTAGCATGTATTACTTCTTTGTGAGGGTTATTTACCTGAGCGAAATACAGACGCATCTCCTTTCCATTGAAGTCACTCTTATGGAGCTTGACTCGAGCCTCGGCTGCCGCCAGCGCATCGGTGAAGTTGATCCGAACCCGTCTGAAGCTTTTGAAGAACTGGAACGACGTGCCGGGATCAAACGCACGGAACAAAGCCTCGAACTGCTCCTGATGATGCAAAATAAGGAAAAACATGTCAAATAACTGGACTGAGATGAAACTAGACGATCACAATAAAGACAAATATAGAAAACAGCGCAATTTCATCCATGAAAAACATTTTACAAGAGAGTATCATAGAAGGAAAACAAACAACCTACGGGTCTCAATCATTTAATTGAGGACAATGAAAATCATTTGTAAAACCATCCTTGCATAGATTGAACTGAATGTGTCCATTAAGCTGGTTCTCTTCAGGAGAGCTCTGCTGTAGCATGCAATAAATTCAATATTTATTAAGACAGCAGCATCTCTCGAAAGATTGGATTTCTTGCTAAACTACAGCAGTTTGTGGGGTTTTCTTTTTCATGCATGGAACACACTTGCCTGCAATCATTTCATGCGAGAAGTGTTCATTTTATATATTATTTATAAACAATTTAAACTGAAATGAATTCTGCTTAAGTTTAATTAATAAAGTCCAACTAGGTTTGGAATGTCTTTATTGTTTTTGAAAGAAGTCTCTTCTGCGTTAATTTGATCAAAAATACAGCACAATTGTGAAATATTACTACAATAGTAGTAATGCTTTCTATGTGAATATCTGTTAAACTTGAATTTATTGCTGTGATCAAATCTGTATTTTCAGCATCATTACTCCAGTCTTCAGTGTCACATGATCTTCAGAAATCATAATAATATTCTGATTTACTGCTCAAGAAACATTTCTGATTATTATCAATGTTAAAAACAGTTCTGCTGCTTCATATTTTTGTGGAAACCGTGATGCATTTGATTTTTCGGGATACTTTGATGAATAGAACGTTCGAACCATCTATCTGAAATAGAAATATTTTGTAACATTATAAATAACTTTACTGTCACCTTTGATAAATTTAATGTGTCCTTGCTGAGAGTTCCTTTAATATAGTTCCTTCCAAAAATATATCCTGTCCATAAACTCACAAACACAAATCAAGTGAATAAAACAAGTAAACAAAGCATTCGGTTTCAAGCTTCAAGCCTCAAATCCTTTCATTTCAGATAGTCTCTTTAGCAAACAAACACAGGAGAGCTGGAGAAGAACTGAAGATCAGCAGACCAACATGAGCAGATTACTTTATGCATTAGAGTCCTAAGTCACGAAAGAAGCTAACAAATGCAATGCAAACCATGCAATGCTTAGTTGCATGTAAATTAGCACAGAACCTGAAAGAGAAATGCATCCAAATGACTATAAACCATGACTTGATCATCTCACTAATGATCACTCTTACGTCTTACCCGAATCTGTGGCTGACTGTATATCTCATGGTCCACCGGTGTGGCCACCAGGCAGCAGTTATTGCACTTTGTAGTCTTAAGATGCATAATTCAGTTTTAGACGAATAAGAGACTCTCGATCAGCAGTGCTGTGAGGTCACGGCTTTACTCGCAGGTTTATCTGCTGCTGCTTATAGTAGAGCTGTTGAGCACCGCCTCTCTCTCTCTCTTTACCTTCAGTTCCCTCTCTCTCTCTTCATCGCTGACTAATCCTAATGAGGAACTGGAAACTCATGACATCATTCAGCTGTGGGCCGCAGTCCAACATCCTCATCGCTCCCTTCAGCATGTTTCCACAAGGCCTTGGCAATCCTATTGTCTCTCACTGCTCCATCTGTAATTTAAACACGTCCTAGCATCATTTATTACCATTATTTGACAATGTGACATTACTAAAGCACAAAGAAAAGCAGGAACTACACCTGATACCAAAACTATTTCATAATAATCAGCAGAGGTGGAAAGGAACGAACGACATGTACTCACGTTACTGTAATTAAATAGCTTTTTTGTGTACTTCTAGTGGTAGAGCTTTTTAAAGTTGTGGGTTCATTCCCAGGGAACACATTAATAATCTGCAATTTACATTAAGGATATTTTTTTTGAAGTATTGTACTTTGCTACATTTTAAAACATGAATTACGGAGTAAAAAATAAATACATCATTGCATTGGTGGTTAAAATGAAGCTTTGACAGTGTAAAGAATGAAATTATTTCCTCATGAAACCAGAACATCAGGAACTATCCACAAACAGATGTCATGCAACACATCGATAAAACTAATCTGGAGAAGAGATCTCCAAAGAGAGCAAACAACACCACCCTGGCCCAAACTAATTTCCTTGTTCATTTACGAGGAAGTGACAAAACACTTTGGGATTGTACCCAGAAACCCGTCCTGCAGTGTGTGAGAGTCTCTGGAGCTCTGCACTAGACTCTGCGGTGTGTCTCTGCGGTCAGCAAAGTAATAATACTTCATTACAGTACTTAAGTATTTATTGGGAGTATCTGGCCTTTACTTGAGTTTTTCAATTTCAGCCAACTTTTACTTTCACTCCACATTTACCAATTAAAATGTACTTTTACTCCGATACATTTCCCCCCGAAGCATATACGTTACTTACTACAAAATAGTCAGAAGAACACCGACTGCAGGAAAGCAGGAGGATTGACGAATCAGTGGTCTGGTGTCTGCAAGTTAGACTCCTAAAAACACCGTTGCAACTTAATCTATCACACAAAGAGTACCGTTTTTCTGCATGATAACACATTTAAAGGTCCTATTATGCTTTTTCACTTTTTGAATTTTACTCAGTGTTTATGTTTGGACATATAATACTCTACAAAGTTACACATCTCAAAGTCCACTCCAAAGGGTGATATTTCAAGAACTACAACGAACGGCTCGCTTGGACTACAAAGTTGTTTTCCTGTATTTGTGACATCACAAATTGTAAATCCCGCCTACTGAAATTCGACTGGTTGGCGGGTGCGGATAACGTTTGGTTGAGCACTGACTGCATGTTTTCAAAATCAAAACCCGGGGCTGGTGTTTTTATATCACTGTATTTCTGACGGAAGCCGACTGTTTTCAGAAAATATGGGATGTCTCGTGGTCTGAACTGATATGGCAATATTGACGAACTTGTTGCTTTAGCAAGGGGCGGGGCAGTACTGAAACGCCGTCTAAGCTGTTCGCCAATCACAACGCACTGGGACAGCTAACCAATCACAACACATTTAGTTTTTCGGAAGGCGGGCCTTCATCAAACCCGGAACTAATCGAGTCGTTTGTGTCAGAATCGGGAGAAAGGTATCGTAATAATGTAAATTATGTGAAAAATAATGCGATTTTTGAACCACCAAGCATGAGAGCATGTTCTAGTACACCCCCAAAACAACATCAAGACTTTGTAAAAGAGCATAATAGGACCCCTTTAAATAACCAGTTAACTCGAAGTAACCTTACCATATACTGTTTTCTACTGCATGCAATTATACTGTAAAATACTGTCAAAATTATGATTTTTCCAAATGAATTACCAAAAGATTTAGAGTGACAAACAGCAAAAAATTATTCTCAGAAATTGGTAAACAATGGTTAATTAGTTACAAGCATACCGTATATCATGAAAAACAGTGAAAATACTGTGAAATGTATGGTTTTTGCAAGTTAATTACCATATAATTTACAGTAAAAGGACATTCCCAGAAATCCCTGCATGACATAGATATCACGTTTTATTTTTACACTATTTCAATGCTTCGGTTTCTTTTTCTTATCAATAATGTACATTAGGGTTACTTTTTCAGTATATTTTAAGGTGAAAATGGATTTTGGTGGTTCAAGTATACTGGATATATTAACAGTGCACACTTTTCACCAATTAAAATAATTCTGATTCATACCAGTTTGCTAATGATTCATTCTATGAACTGGTTCGTTAAACTGAACCGACTCGAAATGATTTGCTCACAAATCAGTCATTGCTACAGCTTTTATTTTGAGCAATATTGTAATACATTTTCAAAAACACCCTGCGTTTTCTATGAGCGTGGGAACCATTCACACCGAATGGCAACAGAAAACAAGCTGACTTCTGTGAACTCACTCTTGTTTGTGTGTGTGAATGTGTTGATGGTAAAGACTGCAACCTGCGAGTCTTGTCTAAATATTACACCGATCAGCGGTTTGTCTTCGTGTGCACGCTGTGGAAGGACGGCGCATCTCTGACCCAATGGAAAAATGGAAATATGAAACCGAAATAAGGTGATGGAAAAAATGCAAAGAGAAGCAGACAATGTTATGCAAAGAGCAGTGGGGGTGACACAGCATATAGTGGTGCTGATATGTGAGAAGTGGTACACATAAGCCCTCAAATCATATTTATATCCAGCTGCACAGAAGAGAATGACGATGGAACATATTATCAGTACATCTATTAAAGTATACTGACATTTGAGCTACTTCAAATGGCAGGGATTTGAATTACATAACATTAAAGCAGTGGCAAATTCTTTACAGCATATTCTGATTCGGTTTATATAATACCTGTGCAATAATAATTCTCATATGCATTTATTTGTCTTTAATGAACACTTCCTAATTTTTTGTATTTATTATAACATTGTATTTAAACTGCACAGCAACCACCAGGAAACCTGAGTAACTGCATAGCAACACTCTAGCAACCAAACAAAACACTCCAGCACCAGTATAGCAACACCTTAGCAATAACTCAGAACAACTTAGCAACATAAACCCTCCAGTGCACATAACAACCACCCAAATCACTCTAGCAAGCATGTAGCAACACCCTAACAACATCTTTGCAACTCCAGAAGACCTTGTCAACAGCATAGCAAGCAACACCCTAGCAACCACCCAGAATACCCTAGCAACTGTATAGCAATGCTCTAGCAGCCTCCTAGCAACTGCCTCAAAGAAACTACCCAAAACACCCTAGTAACCACATAACGTATCATAAAAACCACATATAATACCCTAGCAACCATCCAGAACATCTAAGCAACCCCAAAGCGATCTAGCAACTGCCAAGTACCAACTACCCATAGCAAGCATGCAACAACATCCTAGCAACTCGCAAACACCTTAGAAAACACATAGCAACACCCTAGAAACCACCCAGAATACCCTAGCAACTACATCACTACACCCCGCCTCTATCTGTCTTAACTTACACTGTAAATATGGCACAGAAGCGCTTCTGACGTGGCATTTAGGCAGCTTTATACAGACTGTGTATTAATGGCATTAATGCATTTATTTATACTGTAAAAAAATCTCTATGGGTAATTTGCTACTAGGGGCTGAGGTGCCTCAGAGCAGGCATCATTTAGTCTGGCTTTGCATTTTTCACTGAATTCTGAGCAGACAGAGCAACCTTAGCTCGGCTGTGTAAGTCATTCATAATGTATACCCTCCATTATCCTGTATTTACAGTACTAACGGCATAAATACATTATGTGTACTGTAGGTACATACTGTATCAGTACTTCTTAATGCATCAGCTTAAGAAGTATTTCATGTCATCTGCCCTGCGGCACACGCAGTCATAGTGTGACACACCATCTGTGCATTAGCTTCAAACATATAGTCACAGTTTCTGCTATGAAAGGTGACCGAGAGAGCGCAGAACCCAGAGGTTTATGGTGCTGCACTGGAGGAACAGAGCAAAGCACTCATGCATACGGGACAGAGTCAATCACAGGACAAAAGCCGAGTCACATGTGCGCTCGGCCATAATGCGGGACAGCTTCAACATTTACCCATGCTGAATACTGGTACAGTATCTCAATCGCACTGTGTTTTGCTGGCTCTTTAATAATGATTAAAATGAGGATGAGGTAGAGCGGTCAAACATCAGCCAGGCATTACACTACAAACAGAAACAGGTGAAGCTTTACCTTTCAAAACAAGCTGGTGGAACAAAGTGACCTGAAATATCTAATACTTAACCATAACACATGCGAGGTCAGTAAGATGTTTTTAAAGCTAGGATGCATTAAATCGATGAGAAGGGGTAGTGAAAACATTTAATCTTCTTTCTAATCTATTTCAAACAAATGCTCTTCTTTGGAACTTTCTATTCATCTGTGAATCCTGAAAAATAAAATGCATCACGGTTTCCACAAAAATATTGTGCAGCACGACTGTTTTCAACATTGATAATAATCATAAATGTTTCTTGAGCAGCAAATCAGTGTATTATTATGATTTCTGAAGATCATGTTACATTGAAGACTGGAGTAATGATGCTGAAAATTCATATTTGATCTCAGATATAAATTATATTTTAACACATATTTACATAGAAAACAGCTATTTTAAATTGTAATATTTCACAATTTTACTTAAATTAGTGCAGCCTAGGTGAGCAGAAGAGGGTTATTTCAAAAACATTAAAAATAACATACAAACTTGATCACAGTGTAGGTTGTTATGAACAAGGGATAGTTAACCCAAAAATGAACATTTGCTCATTGCCATGTCATTCCAAACACGTGATTATTTTCTCCTCTGCAGAACACAATATAACTACATCAAATGTGGCAACGCAATGCTCAAATTGTTTCATTTTACATTTACATTTACATTTATGCATTTAGGTGCGACTTATGCATTCAATACATTTTTTTGCCCTTAAACTCTATTCTGTTCATCATACAATGTGCTCATCAACTCAGAAGACTTATGGATTAATTTCACGCCATCTTTACATCCTTCTTTTGTGCTCTGATGAATAGAGAAATTAATATGAGTATGGAATAACAATTTTCATTTATGAATGAACTACCCTTTTAAGGTAAGGCCCACAAGATACAGAATGACCATTCAGCGTGTGTTACGTACTAAAAAAACAATCACAACATGTTTTTTATTTAATCAATTCATGACATTGTTAAAATGAATCACAATTTAGTTACTCACCCTGATAGAGAAAAATAATTACAGTTTAAACGGTAAGAGATATGTAGTGACGTCAAAATTAAAGTTAATATACATACAGTATCTCACAGAAGTGAGTACACCCCTCACATTTTTATAAATGTTTTATTATATCTTTTCATGTGACAACACTGAATAAATGACACTTTGCTACAATGTAAAGTAGTGAGTGCACAGCTTGTATAACAGTGTAAATTTGCTGTCCCCTCAAAATAACTCAACACACAGCCATTAATGTCTAAACCACTGGCCACAAAAGTGAGTACACCCCTAAGTGAAAATGTCCAAATTGGGCCCAAAGTGTCAATATTTTGTGTGGCCACCATTATTTTCCAGCACTGCCTTAACCCTCTTGGGCATGGAGTTCACCAGAGCTTCACAGGTTGCCACTGGAGTCCTCTTCCACTCCTCCATGACGACATCACGGAGCTGGTGGATGTTAGAGACCTTGCGCTCCTTCACCTTCTGTTTGAGGATGCCCCACAGATGCTCAATAGAGTTTAGGTCTGGAGACATGCTTGGCCAGTCCATCACCTTTACCCTCAGCTTCTTTAGTAAGGCACTGCTCGTTATCATGTTGGAATACTGCCCTGCGGCCCAGCCTCCAAAGGGAGGGGATCATGCTCTGCTTCAGTATGTCACAGTACATGTTGGCATTCATGGTTCTCTCAATGAACTGTATCTCCCCAGCAGCACTCATGCAGCCCCAGACCATGACACTCCCACCACCATGCTTGACTGTAGGCAAGACACACTTGTCTTTGTACTCCTCACCTGGTTGCCACCACACACGCTTGACACCATTTGAACCAAATATGTTTATCTTGGTCTCATCAGACCACAGGACATGTTTCCAGTAATCCATGTCATTAGTCTACTTGTCTTCAGCAAACTTGTTTGCGGGCTTTCTTGTGCATCATCTTTAGAAGAGTCTTCCTTCTGGGACAACAGCCATGCAGACCAATTTGATGCAGTGTGCGGCGTATGGTCTGAGCACTGACAGGCTGACCCCCCCACCCCTTCAACCTCTGCAGCAATGCTGACATCTATACGTCTATTTCCCAAACACAACCTCTGGATATGACGCTGAGCACGTGCACTCGCTGTATGGTCTTGGCCACCGTGCTGCAGCTCAGTTTCAGGGTCTTGGCAATCTTCTTATAGCCTACGCCATCTTTATGTAGAGCAACAATTATTTTTTTCAGATCCTCTGAGTTCTTTGCCATGAGGTGCCATGTTGAACTTCCAGTGACCAGTATGAGAGAGTGAGAGCGATAACACCAAATTTAACACACCTGCTCCCCATTCACACCTGAGACCTTGTAACACTAACGAGTCACATGACACCGGGGAGAGAAAATGGCTAATTGGGCCCAATTTGGACATTTTCACTTGGGGGTGTACTCACTTTTGAGGCCAGCGGTTTAGACATTAATGGCTGTGTGTTGAGTTATTTTGAGGGGACAGCTAATTTACACTGTTATACAAGCTGTACACTCACTACTTTACATTGTAGCAAAGTGTCATTTCTTCAGTGTTGTCACATGAAAAGATATAATAAAATATTTACAAAAATGTGATGGGTGTACTCACTTCTGTGAGATACTGTATATAGAAATATCTTAATCGTTCCATATAAAAAACAGAGATGAAAAGACCGACTTCACCTTTACATCAGATTTGTGCAGTGCTCTGTCTTTTATTTATAATTTAGTAAGCCTGACAGACACCTGGCCTTCTTAGCTAACACATTTTCCATTGTTTTTATGGGATAGTTTCAAATTCCACACTTAATCCAAGTTCCTGCTAAAATTAGATCTAATTGGAAATGGCGCTATTACATAATAAGCCTAATTTTAAACAATACTCAGATGAAAGTCATGCATAGCAGAGAAAAAAAAAAAGTTTCATAAGTAGCTTCAAGAGCTAAATATGAGCTAGGACAGCGAGCGAGCGACCTTTGACCTCAGTGACAGATGCTCATCTTTTCCATGAGAACAGCTGAGGTCAAGGATATTTCTAGGAGTCTGGTTCCTCACTGAACGTCCTTTTGTAGCAGTAAAGCAGGTGTGGAGCTAAAATAAGCCATGGCTTTGTGGAAGCTTCAAACACCCAACAGAGACCCAACGGGGTCATATAACGACTATGGGTCATAGTCATATTATTAGATTGGAAAATGAGGGAGAAGATGGAGAACTGACTGTGTTGGGTTAAGAATCACATCACTAAGAGAAGCACCAACTGAGATTTTGAGTCGAGCATCAGGATTACTACTGCTCAAACTTAGTATTAAACCTCAATCGATAATCATTGGTGCTATAAACCTAAATGATGCCTCAGATCTCCTCTTGTTTAGAAAAAGTGCGCTGTTAGTTTTCCAATAAAACAGGTGAAGGTCGGGCCGAAGATAAATGTAGCATTACATCACTTACTCTGCAGTGAATGGCTGCCGTCAGGAGTCCAAACAAGCTGATAAAAACACTAGTAATCCACACCACACCAGTGCATCAATAACATCAAGACAAAAGCTGCATGTTTGTAAGAAACAAATCCATCATCAATACATTTTTTACTTCAAATCATTGCAGCTCACTAAAACCTCCAATGAAAAAGTCCATCTCCTGTTGCCTCTCACATCAAAATCCAGCCACATATTTGTTAAAAAGGGGTCATCGGATGCAAAATTCACTTTACAAGCTGTTTGAACATAAATGTGTGTTGAAATTGTGTATATACATCCATCCTATAATGCTAAAAACAATTTAGGGATTTTTTTGTATCCCTATTTTAAAACGCCCTTTCTCAAATCAGGCTGTTCTCAGAATGACGTAGTTCTGTCCAGACTGCTCCTCCCACGATAGTTGATTGACAAGCCGTCTTACCTTAAGCCCCGCCCCTCTGAGTGATCTGAGACCTGTCCTCCGGTGCCGGGAGGACAAGATGTCTCCGATTAAGCGATTTAAGTGTTTAGTTGTTGGATGTAATAATGAATACAGCAGTCGTCATTAACTCCTGACATCTGAGCTGCTGAAGACGCAGAGGATTAATGTTAGTTTCGTTTTGAAGTGAATGCGCCGATTCTCGATCTACATAAATGCATCTATGTTCTCGCGAATCATTCGTGATCCAGCTTCATCTACAGAAATTAGTATAAACGTTTTTTAATGAATCTTTGCAAATCGCCTTTCCTAACATATGCTAGTTAGCCAGTTTTTTTTTTTTTTTTTTATTAAACATTTGCTCAGAAATACAAACGTAACAGAACTTATTGCTAGTTAGCCAGTTTTGCGGCTGAAATGTTACAATACTGCTCATAACCCCACGGAAGAGAGGGGTGGGGTCAGCAGAGCTCATTAGCATTTAAATCAACATGGACTAAAAAAACAGCTTGCTGAAAACAGAGCTGATTTTGACAGGGTAAAAAGTTTTTTGTCTTTACACTACCATTGAGAAATTTTAAGACCCTAAAGAATCATATAAACTTGTGGAAAATGGGCATCCGATGACCCCTTTAAGAGCTGTTTTGGACTGTTTTGGCTTGTAAACGCTGCTTGATCTGTGCAGATTTCTCTCCTGATTCAGACCAGACCGCGTTTTCACTGGAGGAAGAGTTATTATGGACTCAGACAGAAGGTTTTATCCAAAAGCAATGGTTTGAAGTTAAAAACATGGATGGATTTGTTTCTTACAAACACAGAGCTTTTGGCTCCTGAAGACATTAATTACTGGAGTGGTGTGGATTATTGTGATGTTTTTATCAGCTGTTTGGACTCTCATTCTGACGGCACCCATTCACTGCAGAGCATCCATTGCTGAGACACTGATGCAATGCTACATTTCTCCAAATCTGATGAAGAAACAAACTCATCTACTCCTCATCATTTTTGAGAGAACTTTTCCTTCAGGTAATTTCGTGTAAATCATTTTATAAACATTATACATGTAAAACAGATTCAACATAGCATGAATTCGGTGTGGCTCATACAGTGACACAATAGACTGGCTCGTTTGGTTTGTTTAGTATTGAGGCAGATATGTATTATATGAGGACGCGAGGTTTACAAATATGACTAAAAAGATAAGTGAAATCCGCAATGCATTTCTGTTAAACACAAGATGCATGTTTACAAATAAACGTGTGATGCCTGCCTTGATATCTAAAGCTTTCAGCTCTTTAGCATTTCTGCAGGACATGGATTTGTACACATGAATGTAGATTACAAGTCTGCACCCTAAAAATTAATAAATTAAATACTGTGGTACTGTCAAAAAAAATGCTTTTTCCAAAGTACCATAGTTGTACCATAGTACAATGCCCAAGAGAACAGGGTAGTGCCATGGCCATTTTTGGTGCATTTTAGTAAAAAAAGGTACAAAAGACATCACATTCCCAAAGTAAAATGTCCAAAACATTGTATTATTGTGGTGCATAAGCAACTACCATTTGTCAAGGTGCAATGTCCAAAAACATGGCAGTACCATGTCCAAGAAAACAAGGTGCATGAAAAAAAATGGTACCATGATGACACAAATAACACGCATTTTGTTCGTGCAATGCTCATGTCTCACAAGCCTCACTTCAGTAAATGAATTGTGATTGGTAAAGAACAACAATGTAGTTCTTGTCCTATATGGCTTTGATGGAAAACACTTCCGCGAGATCAGGTCTCGCGTCGCGGTAAAGCGGGTAATAATCGGGGTAAAATCAGAGCGGAAGCACGCCTACCTTTAACTGCTGCTCATTAAAAGCCCTTTCGGGCACTTTACACGCGATGAGCGCGTTGGGCTGGTTGTTGAGCTGGACTTCAGAAGTCGCCGCCCCTCCGCCGCTCTCTGACTGCTGCATGGCAACAGATGTAGCCGCGGCGTTCGGTGCCCTTGATCTCAACTGCGGTGCCTTTGATCTCAAACGTTTCGGCGCTCAGCTCATGGCGTCATGCTCGGCTCTCTACCTTCTGCAAAAGCAGCGTCTCCAAACCCTCAAGCTGACACACGCTACTGTTCGTGCAATGCTAGTGCACATGAAATGTGCTGCATAGTGCTACTAGCAAACCCGTGATGTATGCCTGAAACACAAATGACGTCTACACTTGCGACAGACTGCACTGAGGGCCAAAACATCTGATATGACGTCACGGTTTCCGCTTACGCACGAGCGCTGTGCATGAAGCATTGGTTGATGGAAGTATTCGTTATGAAAATGATATAGATTGTTCAAAATGTAATAAAAAGCGCAGGAGTCTCCGGGATACATGGTTAGGTTTGTGTAAAGTGTAGAGTGCATGTATTTTAAATGTGATTAAGGCAGAGATTATCACTGGTAAGAGGTCTTTGAGTGCCCTCTTGTGGTCAGATGTGTAATGCACATGATAAAGCTCATTAAATGCACTGCTTGAAAAACAGTAGCCAAAAAGTATTTGATACAGGGTTTACTCTAAAATTGTATTAATTCATTGCAATAAATAAGATCTATCTATCTATCTATCTATCTATCTATCTATCTATCTATCTATCTATCTATCTATCTATCTATCTATCTATCTATCTATCTATCTATCTATCTATCTATCTATCTATCTATCTAGAATAGAATATATATAACACGACTACACTTATTTGAATACTAAATGGCATGTTTTGGACACTTAATTGCACAGTATTTGCAATTAAATTAAAATGTAAAAAAGTGTGCTTCTTTAAATCACATCAAAATATTTAAATGAAATGAATTAAAACGTTCTTTAAAATAAAATGCAATACAAATACATTTTAAATAATACAAATAAATGTAAAAAATAAAAACAGAAATTTCAGTGAAGCAAAGTTGCCTTGACAAATCCTTGTGTGTGTGTGTGTGTGTGTGTGTGTGTGTGTGTGTGTGTGTGTGTGTGTGTGTGTGTGTGTGTGTGTGTGTGTGTGTGTCTGTGAGTGCGTGCGTGCTGTGTGTGTGTGTGTGTGTGTGTGTGTGTGTGTGTGTGCGTGCGTGTGCGTAGTGTGCGTGTGCGTGTGCGTGTGTGTGTATGTGTGTGCGTGTGCGTGTGCGAGTGCGTGTGCGTGCGCGTCTGTGTGTGTGTGTGTGTGTGTGTGTGTGTGTGTCTGTGTGTGTGTGCATGTGCGTGTGCGAGTGCAAGTGCATGTGAGAGTGTGTGTGTGAGAGTGTGTGTGCGTGCGTGTGTATGTGTGTACATATTAATTAATCTTATTTTTTTATATATATATATTTTTTATTAATTTAAGGTAGCAACCAGGATGGAGAATTCCAATTCACTACTTTAAATACCTGCCCTAGCCTTAAACCGATCATCTTGAGCTGACCATGCAGGCTCCCATTGGAGCAGATTTGAGAGGGCAGGCGAGTCATGCGGGGATCAGAATGCGAAATTTACCATAATCCTCCAGGGGAAAAACGGGGGGGGGGGGAGAGAGTAAGTTCTAGTTACCTCTACAGAACATAGACTGCAGAACTAGACAGAGGAGATTTGGTGCATGAGTTGTACAACAAGATCTACGCAGTCACAGTGAACTCTGAACACTCTTAAGTCTTGAATTATGGCCCAGGCCAAAAGCGATGTGAGTGTCAACATGGAGTTTTCTAATGGAGCTGTCGTCCACAGTCCTGTAGGGTTGTGCATGGAGATGAAAGATCGGAGGACTGGAGAGGAAGAGGAGGAGGAAGATGAGGTTGAACTAGCCGAAGAGGTGGACGAGGATATCAACATTGGAGATGACGATGGCGGAGAAAGCAACACAATGCCCTCAACAGACGTGATCATTCATAAAACAGATGAAGAGGATATTATGGAAGATGAAGAGGACCAAGTTGGCCAAGAGACAGTGGTTCTGCAAAAAGAGTTAAATGCTGGAGAGACTGAGGAAGAAGAAGTGGACATAAACCACAAACTAGCAACGCATGAGCTACAGGCAACAGTTGAACTGCCAACAACAACACAAACACAACTTCAAAACGAAGCTGAAGAGCTTGGAGGGACATGGAAAGAACTGGACAAGGCTCGAGCAGATCACAAGTTGGAAACACTGTATGAAGACGATAAGGAAAGCGATGAACCACGAATGCAATCCTCGAGCAAAAGGCAGACGGAGACAGAGGAACTTCAGGAGCTGCTCCTGTCTGAGGTAAGAGAGTTTACCTGTAGCCTCCTTGAGAAAGTAAAAAACAAGCCCAGAGAGGATCACATTCAGCAAGTAAAGAGTGAGATACTTTTGCAAGAAGAGGAGCATGAAGAGGTGAAGGTGGAAAGTTTGGATGATGAGGGTGTAAAAAACGATGTAGATGAAGAGCCACGGACGGTTTGTACCAGTGAAGACTTCCAGAGACTTGGGGAAGAGGAAGAACCAGCAACATTTGATAATGATGGTGAAGAACAGTCTACAACCGAGGTGCCCTTAGTGGAAGACTGTATAGCAGTTGGAGAGCCAATGCACAATGATGCCTTCGAGACAAATAGTGATGAAAAGACCACTTACAATGCACCAGAAGAAAGATCGATTGACTGGATTACAACAGAGCAAGCATCGACTGATACGATTGGTGGAACCATAGAGGAGATGGCCCAGAATTCAGATCAGTTGGTGCAAAGCATCACGCAAGAACATGAAAGACTAGAGAGTATTGAACATGTGGTGAGTGACACCAATCTGGAGAATTGTGAAAGAATAGTAGCAGATACCGAATCAGCTATTGTCAATGGACCTGAGGAGACAAGAAGAGCTAATAAAGAGGTAGATGGCATGGAAAGCATTCAAGATGAGCCTCAAAGAGTTGTAGAGATTACAGAAGAGCCGGTCAAGAAAGAGGAGCTTCCTATAAAGGAGGGACGCTGTACAAATGCAGAACGGCTAGTAGAAGAGGGGGTGTACACGAAGCAGGAACAGCTGGGCAATAGCAAACGGGAGGTCGCAGAGGGAGGTGATGCTGCAAAGAAACAGCCAAAACAAAAAGTGCCTGCATCTATAGAGGAGGCGGCGGGGAACTGGCTAGAAGAGCTCAAGGCTGTCATTGAAGACGAGCCCAGGAGGAGAGCCCAGGGGGGGCGTAAAGTCACCATACCTGCCTGGTTGAAGGCCAACGGGAGCTCGGATGAGCCGCCGAAGCCCCTCGGCAGTCGGGTCAGCAGCAGTGAAGGAGAGGTGAATATCAAGGTCAAAGTTCAAGAGGTCATCATGGCGAATGGATGCCCTGGGATACCCGCTGCTGTAGTTCAACAGGACGAGGAAAATATGAGAAAGATGCAGACTCCAGCTCAACAGGAGGGCAATCCACATGAGCTGCAGATCTCCCTCTATGTGAAGGTACTTTCTATTGTTAATAGTCAGATAACGGTCAAGATTGATCTGTATATAGGAGTGTTAGAAGTTAACGAGAACGAGCGAGGCCTAAAACTGAAGGTCTACCGTCTACTAAGGCAGTATGCAATCTGAAAATATCAGAAGTTTTCATTTTCAGCTTTGAGGAGTTCAAAAGTTTGGGGTCAATGAGAAGTTAATGCTTTTATTTAGCAAGGATGCATTACATTTATCAAAAGTGAGAGTTGACGTTTATAATGTTACAACACTTTTCAAATACAATACTTTCTATTCAACAAAGAGTGCTGGAAAATAAAATGTATCACGGTTTGCACACAAATATGAAGCAATTCAATGCAACATCAATAATAATCATAAATTTTCTTGAGCAGTAAATCAGCATATTATTATGATTTCTGAAGATCATGTGACACTGAAGACTGAAGTAATGATGATGAAAATACAGATTTCATCACAGAAATAAATTACGTTTACAGTATATTTACTTAGAAAACCATTTATGTTAGATTGTAATATTTCATGATTTTTACTGTTTTTACTGTTTTTAAATCAAACTATTTTACTATAGTGACAGTAGCCTATTGTTATTGTTAACTAAAACCAGTTGATAAATTAAATAAATGAACAATTATTAAATGTGACCCTGGACCACAAAACCAGTCACAAGGGTACATTTTCCAAAATTGAGATGTATACATCATCTGAAAGCTGAATAAATAATATTTCCATTGATGTATGGTGTGTTATGATCGGACAATATTTGTAAATCTGGAATCTGAGGGTGCAAAAACATATAAATATTGAGAAAATCATCTTTAAAGTTGTTTTATTGAAGTTCTTAGCAATGCATATTACTAATCAAAAATTATGTTTTGATATATTTACAGTACAAAATATCTTCATGGAACATGATCTTAATATCTAATGATTTTTGACATATAAGAAAAATGTATAATTTTGACTCATACAATGCATTGTTGGCTATTTCTACAAATATACCTGTGCTGCTTATGACTGATTTTGTGCTCCAGGGACACAAATAATTATCTATTAATAATTTATCATTTAAAAATTGTAAATATGAATAATAATTACTGAAATAAAATATAAATGACAGATCAAAACTTTTAATTAATAAGAATAATACAATATTGATACTATAATAATACTAAATAACACTGGTAAAAATAAATTATAAAATTATTTACAAAAAGAAGTTATAAATATTGATGGGAACTGATCACTGTGGCACATTTTAAAGAGAGGGCGGGATGTTACACACATACACATACTTTAGGAGTGAAATGATCAGGCTGTGTTGTTAGCAGCATTAGCAATGACAGCATGTCCTTCTGCTCAGCAGATGGTGTTACTATCACTAACACTAATTGCATTAGTGTCTGTCATCCCGCTTCTAGAAAACCAGACTGTAATTCCCAGTCCAGGGCAGTGTTACTGGAACGAGTTGGTTAAGCTGGTTACTGTTGCAGGTGCATTAACTTGATCAGTAGTATTACGACCTGCCAAAACCAGCATGAACGTGCCACACATATATACTGGTATCTAATGCACTTTAACTGGCCTTTAAAGCTAAACAGTCACTGATGTGACGAGAAGCTCCAATAGCTTAAATTCAGCTGCAAGGTGTTTTAATTACACTGGTTGATATCTGAAGTAGTATACTGAGGCTTAAGCTTAAAGCTCATAATTCCCACCCTGTGTTGTGATGTTATAAATGACTGCTGCTGGTGATATAATGCACTTAGTTAATTGAGATTATTCTCGGCTGTTGTTATGCTGATGGATTGATTGGTGAGCTAGAAATGAATCAGACATAACCTCCTGCTGTGTTTCTTTCTTGATTATAGAACGTAATAGAAAATACTGTATACGTATCCTCTCAACAAACATTAGAAAAGAACTGGCTTTAGGTCGCACTTCTGCTAGTCATTTCTATTGTCGACTTGTTTGCCAAATATTGTGCAAAAAACATAATAATATTCAATATAAATAATAATGTTTATAATAATAAATATGTATTTATTTAAGTTTAACTTTGAGTGTGGTTCATAATCAATAATATTAACCAAGAATCTAACTTTTTCAACTGTTATGTTGACCAAAGATTATGCAATAAATCATACTAAAACATAAGATTATAGATAAACACAGACGTGCTATAGATCGTTTTTATTATGATCGTTCAGGTGTCCAACTTTCTCTTTCTTAAATCTACAGCAATAGTTGCTTTTATTTATTCATGTGCTGTATATATGTATTTATTTTTAATTGAATTTAATTGAACTGTGAGCGTGGCTCTTAAACAAGCAAAACTACAGCAAGAAATTGGTATATTTATTTATTTTGATTTGTTGTTTTTGTTCCTATAAGCAAACTACAGCAATAGTAGTTTTGTCTTTATTTGTTTAAATCAGTATTTATTTATTCATTATTATTATTATTATTATTATTATTATATATTTTTTGTTAGACTTTGTTGCTCCAATAATCAAATCTACAGCAATAGTAGTTTTGTCTTTATTTGTTTAAATCAGTATTTATTTATTCATTATTATTATTATTATTATTATATATTTTTTGTTAGACTTTGTTGCTCCAATAATCAAATCTACAGCAAAAGTAGTTTTGTCTTTATTTGTTTAAATCATTATTTAATTATCATTTTCTTTTTTCTTCTTTTTAAAATTTTTATTTTTTTATTTTATTTGTTAGACTTTGTTACTCCAATAAGCAAAAGTAGTTTTTATAGTTTTTTATAGTATAATATTATTATTATTATTATTATTTTTTTTTTTTTGTTCTTAACCAGCCAAACTACATCAATAGTAGTTTATTTTGTTTATTTATTTATTTTAATAATTGTTTATTTTATATTTGATTTTAAATGTATTTTATGTTGTTCGTTAATCGTAGTTGTTCTTAATCAAGCAAAGCGACAGCAACAGTTTTATGTATTTGTGTATTAGAATAGTTTGAAAGCTTCGGAACAGCGCTCTCACAGCCAGAGTCTTGCTGTATGAAGGAGGCTGAGCAGCGTCCCGGGACGTTAAGCCTGGTAAAAATGCCCTTAAATCCCCCCCGTATGTTTCTGTGGAGCGAGTCCCGTAACAAAGATGGCCTTTGTGCGTGTTTCAACTCCCACAGTCTCACTCTTTCACGTTTCAGATCACCAGCGAATCAAAGCAAGCATCGGTTGTGTCTCGTGATTATTGCAGTAGTGTTGCTTTGGATGGCATGTGCACCTGTGTTGATTGACTCGAGTGATGTGTTTGACCTCTGCTCTTATGTTAATAACGTGTTTGTAAGTGAATAGTGGGTTGATCGTATCCCAGCATTCCTCCACACATTAATCTGATTAACATGTTTGTTGGTCTGAGGGGATCGGAGCTTTTGACCAAACCGTGTGTTTGTTTTGTTCTCCGTTCAAAGATAACATGCCTCGTGAATGTGCAAAACTCACCGTCTTCATGCTGTGTGGTTGCTACGGTGTTCGGGATGGTTGCTAGGCTGGCGTATAAAGCCCCACAGTGAAGTTAACATAAAATATGACACATCATGCAATTGAATTAATATAAAAATAATTAATAGTATTTTCTTAAAGCCAAAGCACTACAGTAAAACTACAACAACAATAATTTTTAAGAACAAGTATTAAATAAACCCAGCTTAAATAAATGCATCTTAATCAACTTTTTAAAGTGATCCAGAGTTGGTGCAGTTCTGATACATATCTAATATATTATAATGTAATTTCTGTGCCGTTACAGGTATGCTTATATTCAAATATGTCTTATTAAATCAGCTTTTATAGTCTGAACTGACACTCTTTCACACGAGCACACAGCCGGATTAATAGCAGTACACCTTAAACATGAAGCTCTGCCCTCTGCTGGGGTTATGTTCGTCTAATTTTCCTTCATCTAAGCCATTTTTAGCCTATTAATATGGACAGCTTATCTTCAGATGACCAGACCTCACATAATCATTACAAAACACAGCAGCAGACACACATTTACACCGCTGCATTACTCATATGGTAATGTATATAGTTTATTTCTAGATTATTGCACTCATAGAGAATCCCATTATCATAAAGAACATATTTGACAATGTTGATCTGTAATAACACACGTCATGAACAGCGTCTCTATTGCTGATAACAATGAACAAGCGTCTCAGTGTCTCGTCCTGCGTGTTTGACCGTTTCTTCCACCCACAGAAGATGAAGACAGACTCTTACCAAATTAAATCAGCCATTCTGGATGCACAAAGAACCGAGCTAAGGACACGTTATACATGCAGAGAAAGCATTGAGAAGTGGTTTGATTTGTGAAAGCAGTCTATCTGCAGCGATATTTCACCATGGCTTGGTTTGATGTAGCAGCTAAAAAATTGGGCTTTCCTAGCATTGAGCTGTTTGTGAAGGTAAGATGTTCTCACATTGAACCCTTGAAGAGCTAGTGACCTTGATTTCATATTTAGAGCATATGAATAGGAAACGGTAATATTTACTGTTGACTCAAAGTCTCAAACATTGTGGAAGGTATTCCTAACTGTGCTCTCAATAAACAGTTTAAGCTTATTTAGCTCGTTAATGGTTTTTCAGAGTGTGTTGTGTTGTTCAATCATTTACTCACCATCAAGTAACAAACATGAATGAGTTTCTTCAGATGTTGAACACAAAAGAAGATATTTTGAAGAATGTAGGTGACCAGAATGTTGACGGTAGCCATTGACTTCTATAGTATGGGGAAAAATACTATAGATGTCAATGGCTACAATCAACAAAAGAAGATATTTTGAAGAATGTAGGTGACAATGTTGCTACATTGATCAAGTATGGGGGAAAATACTATAAATGTCAATGGCTACAATCAACAGAAGAAGATATTTTGAAGAATGTAGGTGACCAAAATGTTGACGGTAGCCATTGACTTCTATAGTATGGGGAAAAATACTATAGATGTCAATGGCTACAATCAACAAAAGAAGATATTTTGAAGAATGTAGGTGACCAAAATTTTGACTTTGACTATAGTATGGGGGAAAATACTATAGTATGGGGAAAAATACTGTCCAAGGCTACAATCAACAAAAGAAGATCAATGGCTACAGATCATGTAGGTGAAAAGAAGATATTTTGAAGAATGTAGGTGACCAAAATGTTGATGGTAGCCATTGACTTCTATAGTATGGGGGAAAATACTATAGATGTCAATGGCTACAATCAACAAAAGAAGATATTTTGAAGAATGTTGGTAAACAGCTGACGGTAGCCATTGACTTCTATAGTATGGGGGAAAATACTATAGATGTCAATGGCTACAATCAACAAAAGAAGATATTTTGAAGAATGTAGGTGACCAAAATGTTGACGGTAGCCATTGACTTCTATAGTATGGGGAAAATACTATAGATGTCAATGGCTACAATCAACAAAAGAAGATATTTTGAAGAATGTTGATAAACAGCTGACGGTAGCCATTGACTTCTATAGTATGGGGAAAATACTATAGATGTCAATGGCTACTATCAACAAAAGAAGATATTTTGAAGAATGTAGGTGACCAAAATGTTGATGGTAGCCATTGACTTCTATAGTATGGGGGAAAATACTATAGATGTCTATAGATGTCAACAAAAGAAGATATTTTGAAGAATGTAGGTGACTACAAAAGAAGATATTTTGAAGAATGTAGGTAAACAGCTGATGGTAGCCATAGAAGATATTTTGGAGAATGTTGGTAAACAGCTGGAAAAAAACTGGTGGAAGTCAATGGCTACTTCTAATCAACAAAAGATGGGGGAGATATTTTGAAGAATGTAGGTGACTAAAATGTTGACGGTAGCAACAAAAGAAGATTGACTTCTATAGTATGGGGAAAATACTATAGATGACGGTCAATGGCTATTGACAATCAACAAAAGAAGGAAAAAACCCTATTTTAAAGAATGTAGGTGACCAGAATGTTGACGGTAACAAAAGAAGATATGTTGAAAAATATAGGTAACCAAGCAGGTGACGGTCTATAGTATGGGGGAAAATACTATAGATGTCTTCTGTGGTATGGAAAAAAAACTGGCTACAATCAACAAAAGAAGATATTTTGAAGAAAAGATGTTGGTGATTTTGAAGAATATCCAAAATGTTGACGGTAGCCATTGACTTCTATAGGTATGGGGGGAAATACTATTGACTTATGTCAATGGAAAAAATACTACAATCAACAAAAGAAGATATTTTGAAGAATGTAGGTGACAAAAGCTACCATGTTGACGGTAATTGACTTCTAAATGGAGAAGATATTTTGAAGAATGTAGGTGACGGTAAAATGTTGACGGTAGCCATTGACTTCTATAGGGAAAATATATAGGGGGAAAATACAATGGCTACAATCAACAAAAGACAATCAACAAAAGAAGATATTTTGAAGAATGTAGGTGACCAAAATGTTGACGGTAGCCATTGACTTTATAGTATGGGGGAAAATACTATAGATGTCATACAATCAACAGTAGTGGAGGGGAAAATGTTGACGGTATACTTCTATAGTATGAAAAATACTATAGAAGAATGTAGGTGACAATACAATCAACAAAAGGATATTTTGAAGAATGTAGGTGACAATTGACTTCTATAGTATGGGGGAAAATACTATAAAGTCAATGACAATAACAAAAGAAGATTTTGAAAGAATGTTGATGGTAGCTAGGTATGGGGACTATAAATGTCAAACAATCAACAAAAGTTGACGGTAGCCATTGACTTCTATAGTCAATGGGGGAAAATACTATAAATGTCAAAAAAACAAAAGAAGATATTTTGAAGAATGTAGGTGACCAAAATGTTGACGGTAGCTAATTACTTCTGACTTCTAGTGTGGAAGTCAATGGCTACAATCAACAAAAGAAGATATTTTGAAGAATGTAGGTGACTAAAATGTTGACGGTAGCCATTGACTTCTATAGTATGGGGGAAAATACTATAGATGTCAATGGCTACAATCAACAAAAGAAGATATTTTGAAGAATGTAGGTGACCAAAATGTTGACGGTAGCCATTGACTTCTATAGTATGGGGGAAAATACTATAGATGTCAATGGCAAATCAAAAATAGAAGATATTTTGAAGAATGTAGGTGACCAAAATGTTGACGGTAGCCATTGACTTCTATAGTATGGGGGAAAATACTATAGATGTCAATGGCTACAATCAAACAAAGAAGATATATTGAAGAATGTAGGTGACCAAAATGTTGACGGTAGCCATTGACTTCTATAGTATGGGGGAAAATACTATAGATGTCAATGGCTACAATCAACAAAAGAAGATATTTTGAAGAATGTAGGTGACCAAAATGTTGACGGTAGCCATTGACTTCTATGGTATGGGGGAAAATACTATAAATGTCAATGGCTACAATCAACAGAAGAAGATATTTTGAAGAATGTAGGTGACAAAATTTACGGTAGCCATTGACTTCTATGTGGGGGAAACTATAGATGATAAAAACAAAAGAAGCTTGAAGAATTTGACCAAAATGATAGCCATGACTTCTAGTATGGCGGATCTAAATCTGGCTAAATCAACAAAAGAAGATATTTTGAAGAATGTTGGTAAATGACGGTAGCCATTACTTTCATTGTGGAACATGTCAGTTATGTAACAAAAGAAGATTTTGAGAAATAATAACCAAGACTTAATGACTTCTGTATGGAAAAAAAACTGTGGAAGTCTGGATCAACAAAAGATTTTTTGAAGAATATTCCTGTGGGTAGCTCATATAATACGGAAAACATACTAATTTAGTCAAAAGTACCATCAACAAAAGAGATATTTTCATTGCGTTAGGATTTCATAGTGTGGAGGGGAAAATGATACATGGAAAAGGTTCAACAAAAGTGATAATTTAAAGGTTCCAAACAATTGACGGCAGCCATTCCAGGAAAAAATACAAGTAAATGGTTACACAACAAATTCTTCAAAATATCTTCTATTTAACAACAACAACTAAAATAAACTGTGAGTAAATGACAGAATTGTATTTTTATCATTGCCTGATGCCTGATTAAACTTTTTTCATCATTTAATTTATGTGAAACGACGATAAAAGAAGCTTGTTTGGATTTTGAAAATAATCTAAATCAAATGTAAATCATTATTTTCATAACATGTCAGGTATTTTAATGACTTCTGTATTATTCTGTTTTCTGTACATCTTGGATATATTAGTTTAACTATTTGACTCAACAACACAAAAGTTCATTGAAGTAATTTATATTTGAAACTTCCCTTACAATCCTCATTTCATCAAGCAGTGTTTTGGTGCATTAGGAAGTGTTTGCTGTGCAGAGAAAAGCCTCTGTTCTCTCGTCTGTATGAAAGGAATGATGGGATGTTCTGTGTCTCAGGCCGGCAGTGATGGAGAGACTCTTGGGAACTGTCCGTTCTCTCAGAGACTCTTCATGATCCTCTGGCTGAAAGGAGTCATCTTCAACGTGACCACAGTGGACCTCAAGAGGTGAAGCACACAGTCCACAGATAAAGAACACATTTCCCAATAGAACGTTCACACCGCAGAGCATGACGCACGCAACGCCAAGGTCACGGGTTCAATCCCATCCAATGTGTTAACTGATCAAATGTACTGAATGCAATGTACAGTAAGAAAATATGCATTCATATAAATGTAGGACAGTTATGATTCCTAATAGGATAAAATGCCCCTGTATGATTTTAATATGTTATTCTGATAAACTACATTATATAGGGATTTGGTGGATATCAGGATCTTATTTAACTCCATAAAGATACAGAATTTATTTTGTAATCCTGGGAACATTTCTTTAGGACTTTTTGACTATGGTTATTGAGGATAGTGTTGTTTTAGTAATATTTACATACAATTATAATATTTATTAATATTTTGAATGGGCTTTTATTTTTGAAGTTTTATTTTGCTCTTTTTGATTTTATTTCTCATTTGTTATCTGCTTTTGTTTAGTTTGTGTGTGTGTGTGTGTGTGTGTGTGTGTGTGTGTGTGTGTGTGTGTGTGTGTGTGTGTGTGTGTGTGTGTGTGTGTGTGTGTGTGTGTGTGTGTGTGCGTGCGTGCGTGCGTGCGTGCGTGCGTGCGTGCATGTTATTATTTTTTTTTTTTTGTTTTAGTTTTTATAAATTTAGTATTTCAAATAAACGTAATTTATTTCAGTTAGTTGCAACCTGCAACTTAATTTTTTTCATCTAATATTTATATTTATATTGGTTTGTTTTATTTTATTTTAGCTTCATTTCATTTCAATGCATTCATTTTTTTTATTTAATAGCTTTAGATCAAAATTCCCCAAATGTTTCAATATGAAAGTATAATGTTGCACTATATCCAGCTATATTATATTAAAATATATTACATGAAAAAGTGCATAAATAATTAGACAAAAATATTTAATATATTTTTTAACATATTTTATTCACAGATAAAATTATTTTTATTTCATTAATGCAACAAAAAAGGTAAAAAAAATTTGAATACGTGCTTCAACGGTTATGTTTATTTAATGTTTTCTCTTGATAAATGATATGATATATTTAATGATATGGTATGGTCGTCCCTCTTTGGCCCACTCGCTCTGGTTTTGGCATCTCTGCAGTAGTTTCAGGTAACAACAGCAGCACTGATGATGGCAGGTTTGTTGATCCGTGTCCCACAGAAAGCCGGCGGGTCTTCAGGATCTCGCTCCAGGAACCCATCCTCCATTCATGACCTTCAACGGAGAGGTGCTGGTGGACGTCAACAAGATCGAGGAGTTTCTGGAGGAACGACTGGTCCCACCACGGTACTTTCTATATCGCTTCTCCTGACATTGCCTCGGATCCTTCATACAGTCCTTTAAACCTGGTACTTGTTTTAAGATACCCAAAGTTGGCAACAAAGCATCCAGAATCCAACACAGCAGGAATAGATGTATTTGCCAAGTTTTCTGCCTACATCAAGAACCCTCGTAAAGAAGCTAATGAGGGTGAGTTTGAGTGGTTTTATTGAAGACTGTGGAACTCTGTGTTGATCTGGTGTTTGTGTGTGTGTAGGTCTGGAGAAAGCTCTGCTGAAGTCTCTGAAGAGGTTGGATGAGTTTTTGCAGACGCCGCTGGTGGAGGAAATAGATGCTAACAGCGTGGATGATCCCGGTGTGTCCACACGCAGTTTTCTGGATGGAGCGGACCTCACGCTGGCCGACTGCAACCTGCTGCCCAAGCTACACATCATTAAGGTGCCTTCATTTCCCATCGCTCATTCTATGACTTTGGCACGGTGCAACTAGGGGCTCCGTCTAAAGCTGCTCAAACTACTTTTACCAGATTTGTCTTTTTATTTCATTTTGCCCAAGCCAATAACGTGCAGAGTGCTGGTGCAAAAACATGAAGACGTTCCATTGGGGAAAATCCCTTAAGGAAGACAATAAAAAAATCGACTTCAAAGTACAAAAAAAACAAAGAAAAACCTTGGTTCAGGGATTACAATAATTCAATAAGCATACTCCTCTATAGTTACTGCACACCAGTCAATGACCTCCTGACTGTTTCTTCTTATTATTGGTTTTATGGCGTATTGCAATCATGATTTGTCAGGTGCATATCGCCACCTACTGTACCGGAGTATGCAGCATGGATTAGCCTATAGTTCAATGATTCTACTTAATAAAAAATAAAATCAGGATAAAATAATAATAATAATAATTTCTTCCTTTTGACCTCCTGACTGCTTCATGAACCCATGAATTTATACTCATGGGTTCAACCATTTCTCAGGAGCTGCAATATCACATGAAAATATGAAGTAATATCACATAAAAAGGATTAAACATTGAATAACACAATTTCCTTCAATACACCAATATCAATAGCATAATATACCATAATTTCAATTCAACAATAATTATAGAAAGTCAAATGCAAGATTTTCCACCCCTTTCCACTCATACTTGGTGTCTCCCACGCCCAACACCGCAAAGATATAAAATGGCCGACAAAAGTCTTATCACTCAGTTCAAGATGGCCGCCACTATACATGCCGATTCAGGCAACAGGCAACAGTTTATAAGAAAACTTAAATATCCAATAATTGTAGTGTTCAGGTGTGTAAATGTGTGTGTATAATTCATCTCTCCACCTCGCTGACACATCACGGTAAATAAAGAGTTTTTAAAACCCAAATATGTGTTCATGTCTTAATGCCAAAGGGCTCGGCCGAGGGAACAGAGGGCAACTTCTTGTGTATAAAGTAAATCTGTCATTTTCTGACCGCCCAAGATCTGTTAAAAGATTTTACATTTAACTTAAAACGAACAAATCTTATTTAAATTTCAGTTGAATTGAAAAAAGTACATAAACACATACGTGAAACACTTTTGCTTTAATAATGACACAAACATTTGAGCTGATATGAACAACATGTGATGGTTGCAGAATCTAAAATATTTTAATGATTTTACATAACCAAGTAATTTGAAGTATAAGGTTTAAATCATTGAAATATTCAAATATTATATATGAAATATTATATGTGGTATCAGACAAGGGTTGGTATAGTTAACTAAAAGTAAAACTGAAATTTAAATCATTAAAAATAATACATTTTTGAAATGCCTTTTAAATAAAATAATAACTAACTGAAAAATATAGAAAATGTAAACAAAAATCTAAAATTATACCACAAGGCTGAAATATAAATTTAGTTTAACTTGATGTACTAAAATAACTCAAACTATATATTTTTGTATATTAAATAAATATATTTTATTCACTTTTAGTTTTAGTTATTTTAGTATATATTTATATATTTATGTAATCCAAATTATTAATATACTATGAATTTAATCAAATAAAAATATTTAATTTGAACTTTTAATAAAAAAATCACACTTATTATAAATGCGCTATATATAAATATAATTGCACAAATGTTAGAGCCAGTGTATTTGGCGAGCACAGATTTGTACTCCGTTTTACCGCCTCCATGCTCTGCGTTGCAGATCGTCGCCGGGAAGTTCCGGGGTTTGGAGATTCCTGCGGAGATGACCGGGGTTTGGAGATATTTGAATAGCGCCTACAAGAGAGAGGAGTTCATGAACACCTGCCCTGCTGAGCGCGAGATCGAGTTCGCTTACCTGGACGTCGCCAAGAAGATCAAATAGTTCAGGATGTGTGCGTGTGTGTGTACCTGTCTCTCTCTCTCTCTCTCTCTCTGTGTGTGTGTGTGTGTGTGTGTGTGTGTGTGTGTGTGTGTCTGTCTGTCTGTCTGTCTGTCTGTCTGTCTGTCTGTCTCTGTCTGTGTGTGTGTGTGTGTGTGTGTGTCTGTCTGTGTGTGTGTGTGTGTGTGTGTGTGTGTGTGTCTGTCTGTGTGTGTGTGTGTGTGTGTGTGTGTGTGTGTGTGTGTGTGTGTGTGTGTGTGTGTGTGTGTGTGTGTGTGTGTGTGTGTGTGTGTGTGTGTGTGTGTGTGTGTGTGTGTGTGTGTGTGTGTGTGTGTGTGTGTGTGTGTGTGTCTGTGTGTGTGTGTGTGTGTGTGTGTGTGTGTGTGTGTGTGTGTGTGTGTGCACCTGTGTGTGTGAGTGTGTGTGTGTGTGAGAGCGCACCTGTGTGTGTGAGCGCACCTGTGTGTGTGAGCGCACCTGTGTGTGTCTGTGTCTCTCTGTGTGTGTGTGTGTGTGTGTGTGTGTGTGTGTGTGTGTGTGTGTGTGTGTGTGTGTGTGTGTGTCTCTCTGTGTGTGTGTGTCTCTGTGTGTGTGTGTGTGTGTGTGTGTGTGTCTGTGTCTCTCTCTCTCTCTCTGTGTGTGTGTGTGTGTGTGTGTGTGTGTGTGTGTGTGCTGTGTCTCTCTGTCTCTCTCTCTCTCTGTGTGTGTGTGTGTGTGTGTGTGTGTGTGTGTGTGTGTGTGTGTGTGTGTGTGTGTGTGTGCTCTCTGTGTGTGTGTGT
This sequence comes from Schizopygopsis malacanthus, assembly GCA_027474115.1. Lineage (NCBI taxonomy): Eukaryota > Metazoa > Chordata > Actinopteri > Cypriniformes > Cyprinidae > Schizopygopsis > Schizopygopsis malacanthus. The sequence goes on from CM049871.1 coordinate 40,498,702, forward strand.
GTGTGTGTGTGTGTGTGTGTGTGTGTGTGTGTGTGTGTGTGTGTGTGTGTGTGTGTGTGTGTGTGTGTGTGTGTGTGTGTGTGTGCGCTCACTGGTGGAGCTGCACTAATATTCTGGTATATGGATCTAAATCAGTAGACTGGCATACGTTTTTCTTATGGCAGGACCAGGACAATAGTATAAGACCAGATGCATAGATAAAATACACTAAACAATCTTCATAGATTATATAGAAAGACTAGATATGGTACATTCGTTCTTTACACCAAGGCCTTGACCAACTCTCAATCACCTTTAAGCCATACAGATCTCTATATGTCTGGGTTTTTCTTTCCATTTTTTTGCATATTTGAATTTTTACTTAGGCTTCTTCTGGTCAGGCCAGTATATTTTCTCATACCTTTTCTATTTGCATTTTATATTTAAATATATCATGTTTATGTTACAATATCACCATATATGTTTAATGCAACTCTCCTTTTGTATCATCACATGAGGCTATTATCCATCCACACGTTTACTGATTATGTTACTGGTTGTAATGGAAGTTTAGGATGAAACTGCTTCTTCCTTTATATTTGATTGCTGTTGTTGTTTTAATTGATGCACAGAACTTGTTAAAACACGATATTTATGCAACTATGTAACCTTGCGCGCACGCCTTATGAAGCTCTGACGAGGAGACTTTAATTAAACTAATCCGAATTCATCTTGAAGTCTTGGTTTTTAATTTCCTATCCTAACGAGGGTCGTGTGAAGAATGAGATCTTGATACACGAGTCGAATGAAATGAAAGACTCTGGTGCTTTGACTCGCTCTCTTGTATTCTGTAGGATCTCCGTGAACGTCACCCAAGCAACAGCCGCTCTTTGAGCAATCAGATCAATTTCGAAGACGTAATTGTCTTTCTAGTCGGCTTGCTACCTCATCCTCACCATAGTGACGTCTACGTTTGAGCTCTGAGAACTTGTGCAAACGCAGCGACGCACGTCACCCTTTATATACGGTCTTATTTTGCAATGATCACCGAGAGAGATGTCTGTAGAAAAATAAAGTTCTCTTTATTATCACATGCTTGGTCATTTTTATTGGAGCTTACAACAAGGAAGATGTTGTAGATCGACGGTTAAGAGCATTTCGTGCACGAAGTCAAAGGTACACACGTCACAGAGGTCAGAGGGGTCAGTCGTGTTAATGAAGGTCCTTTGAGAAGAGTCGGAGCATCTCTGTTTGAGAACAGGATTTGTTTCTTGGTGAAACGAGGGAGAAATGATCTCAGTTCTGAGAGCAGTACTTCCAGAAGCACACTGTTTTTGGAGAAACATAAACAGTTTGTTTCATTATTTTATTATGCACGGGGCAAGTTTTTGTTGGTTTGCATCATACCTCGCTTGTTGGTTTTCTTAGCTGACTTTTTAAAGGCTTTTCCGTTGAGTTTGGGATCCATTTGGTCGGTGCTGGCCATCGGTGAAATCCCACCGCCGGCTATAGTGGTCGCTGTGGTGGATTTCAGGTTCCCATCTGTGACCGTCTGCAGGTTAGAGAACACGGTTTATACATATATACAAATATATATTTTAGCATCTGAACATATATATTTAATCTATTTTTGATGTCTGAACACACCATTTTGTTCTTCTTCCCAGTACTTCGTCCGTTGCTATTTCCTTTGAAGAAAAATAAAAAACAACAACAAGAGGCAAGATTTAATGAAACTAAATAACATTTGATATTATATCATTCAAAAGAGGTCTGTAAGATATTAAATGTTTTTGACAGAAGTCTCTTCTGCTCACCAAGGCTGCATTTATTCAATCAAAAATGTTTAATATTATTTATATACTATTACAGTATTCATATTTTATATTAATATTTTATTTTTATATTTTCAGATATAATTTTAATAATTGTTTAAGTTAAGTTTTTTTTTTTTTTTATGTTTAATATTTCTATTTATGTTTTAGTCATTTTAATACTTGAGCTTAAACTTTATTTCAATTAGTTGCAAAGGCAACATTTGTAATAATTTCATTTCAAATGTATTTCAAATAGCAAATCATATAGTTAAAATTGTTATTTACAATTACACTAAGAGAAAAAAACTGTGAAAATTGTTTTAATATTATTACAATTTAAAATAACTGTTTTCTATGTGAATATCTGTTCAAATGTAATTTATTTCTGTGATCAAATCTGTATTTTCAGCATCATTACTCCAGTCTTCAGAGTCACATGATCTTCAGAAATCATAATAATATGCTGATTTGCTGCTTAAGAAACATTTCTGATTATTATCAATGTTGAAAACAGTTGTGCTGCACAATATCTTTGTGGAAACTGATACATTTAATTTCTCAGGATTCAAAGATAAAGTTCAAAAGAACAGCGTTTATTTTAACCAGACACATTGAAATCGTTTAGAAATCTTTTAAAATGTCTATTTTCGACACACCTCTGGTTATGAAGGTGATTCGATGGCTCAGGGTGCGGTTCATTATCTTGAGAAGCTCTTCAAGAGCACTCAGCATCTTCTCCAGCTCCTCTCGAGCGGCCGGATCTGATTGGCCGGCTGCTGATTGGCCGGCTGCTGATTGGCCGGCTGCTGATTGAGTGTCACTCTCGTTTGAATCGATCAGCTTTGACAGTGTGAACAGTCTGTTCTTCTCCGTTAGCCGCTGGGAATCAGGTGAACTGGTTGTGTGGTCAATCCTCAGAGATCCATCACGGATCTCCTCGTGTCCATCAGAAGGAAGTGTTAGTGTCTTTAATGGATTATCGACACCCGTGTCTAAGGTTTCGTCTCTGATATTTGGGCTACTTGTCGCTGTAATTATTTCGTCTAATGCTTTCATCACTACGGTTTTTCCATCTCCGTCTGGAAATGTCGTCATTGTTCTGATCTTCAGCAGCTTCTCGAAAATCCTCGTCGCTTGTGCTGAATTTTCCTCAATGTTGCTCCGTGGATCTGGAAGGGAATACCGAAAAATTTAGGGTTATAGACTTTGGAGCCTCTTTCAGTTATGTGTTGCCCCCAAAAAGCAATCTGCCCTTTCCGCAGAATTTCGTACCCGCTCTCCACGTTTGGCGGGAAGCCTGGGAAAGAAACAACTATTTGCCTTATTAGAAGTCAGTGTACTATCAAGATGATGTTTTATAGTAAACGAACCTTTGAATTAATTGAACCAATTGCTTCGCAACAAGATACTGTTTTAAAGCGCTCAAAACGCCACATGCTGGTCAAAACTGTGTAAATGCAATAAAACTAAAGCCAAAACATGCATAAATATGGGGGGGGCTTGTCTAAACAGGCCAATTAGACTATTATTAGTGCCCTACACTGGTTCAAAGGTTCACTGTCCCAATGGCAAACCATTGACATTTCTGAACATTTGTGCCTCATTTACTGAAATCATGTGATTTTGCCGTTTGATATGCTCCAAAATACTGGTTCGGAAGAAATGATTCGCAAAGGTTTCAAAGCGTCACAAAGCAGCTGCTTTAAAGGGTTAGTGAGATAATAATGAATTCAGCATTTACTCACCCTGGTGTCATCCTAACCTTCTTTGGGACATAAGACATTTCAAATTTTTGGTAACCAAACAGTTTCGGTTCCCATTGACTTCCGTTATGTTTTTTGTTCATATAATGGAAGTCAATGGGAACGGACCAGTGTTCTTCAAAATATCGCTGTATGTGTTTCACATGAAAAAAATAAGAAGGTGAGTAAATAATGAGATCATTTATTTTATATTTTTGGGTTGGACTAACCCTTTAAACTCTGTTTTAAACTCCTTTAGAGCTCAAAGGAATGTAATTTAATTAGTTTCAGCTACAGTAAAGTGTTTGCATGTCTCTAAAACTCCAGTTTATGGTTGGTACCAGAATGATGCATCCCCTCTGAAAGGGTTTGTCTCATTTAGTGGCGTACCGATCCGAGTCCTGTTGCCACGGAAGTGTTCCCATACCCATAGAAACAAGTCAATGGTAATGCCAATGCACTGAAACACCCTGAGAACCTTGAACAGAGAGACATCCCAAACTTACAACATCCCTTAAACGGCCTTTTCTTGACTTGGACAAACATACAAGATATAACAGATGATAAATGCCTTTTGCCCGAGCAACTTTCCTCATCATCATTCTGATCTTAGCGGTGCACAAACCGCTTGTTCACACTCATGTACAAACACATGTGGAGCCGCTCTCTGCCTGCAGCCATGTTGACAGAAGTCTTGGGGAAGTCAGCGAGTTGTTAGGACGACCGCGGTGCGTCTCGGTGATGTCATAGGTGGGCTTTTTGGACTCAGAAATACTAAAAAAAGACGTTTGTAAACACTAAACTTGCCATCACTCCATTAAAAACTCTTTGAAGGGCCTCTTGATAAAATACGAGTGGTATTATCACCTTCATCAAAGGCAGTCTTGGCCATTGTTGCAATGAAAAAGTGCACCAGATTCCTTACAGGCTCATGGTACTGAATTAGCATGACCTGAAATGTAGTTATTTAAGCAATGCACTGTTAGCGCATGTGCATTTACTTTCAGCCAACAAAATAATTATCTAATGATAGAACCTAATGTAGCATTCACATTAAAGTTATGAAAACATTATTTGCAAATGTTCTCTGCATTTTCAAGGTTTTTTTAAACATTTTTGTTTATGCAAATGTTAAAGGAACATTCCATTTCACATTTTGAGAACATTATTAAAGGTCAAATAACTTTAAGCAAACATTCTATTAATGTTCCTGGAAGAATGTTAGTTCATAACTTGTCCAGAACATTCTGAGAACGTTTCCTGTTAGCTGGTTTATTATTGCATGGTGAAGATACCGTGCTCATCCAGGACAAGACGTTCTGTAAGACCATCAGAATTAACCTAAATAAAATCCGCTGAGACTAAATGACCTACTTCATAACAACCCCTGAGCCAGTTTTAGCTGGAAACCTGAATGCGAAGACAGATTTAAGGTTTGCACGCACTGGAAGTGCGGACAGCACAAGACCAACAGAAGAGCACAAGAGCCGGCGCCACTGGACTAATTATCTTGGTCCAGCGCCATCTCTGAGTCTGTAGGCTTGACGACAGAGAGACTAAGATCTCACAGAACGGAGAAATCACGAATGAGATCGCATTAATCTCTCAACTGTCTCCTCTACACTCTTAAATATAAAGGATGTTTATTGGCATCGATGCTTCCATTGAGAACCTTTAACAGCCATGTAAACCATTTCAATCCAAAAAAATATGATTTTTAGTGGAAGAGGGTTCTTCAGATTAACACTAACAAAAGATGGTCCTTTTGGGAACCGCCTACTAGAATGTTCTTTGGGGAACCAAACATTTCCATGAAAAACCCCTTCAGAGCCTCTCAGATTATTATTTTCATAAAAACAGCCCAGTATCTCACGTATGAGTTTCAGAAGAGATCTCAACAATGTCAGAAACTGTGCTCGTGTACTGTAATCAAAAGCTGGAGGTCTCAATACAAACTCAGAAGCGTTCAGATATTCTCTTACTGTATGACAATCGTTGACTCGTTTGGCTCTTTTTTATGTCTCTGAAGGGATTTTAGGAGAAACATTTGAGATATTTATATTGCAGTAAATCTTTCAGATTCTGTTAAGGTTCGAAATCAGAGTTCCTGTAGATCTGAAATTTAATTGATGTCATAATTGATTAATTTTACAACGTTGACACTGATATCTTCCTGTTTATTACTGTGAATCAAACTGTATGTATAAAGCGCTATATAAATACATGTGACTTGACTTGTCTAAAAATATATTGCATGGCACTACAATGCAAAAAAAAAGATTTCTTGTTTCAAACATCTAAAAAAGATTTAATCACGATACATTTATTTAAAGAAAATTGCGGACAATATTACAGCTTGTTTTCTGAATGAGTTTATGCTTAAAACAAGAACAAAATACGTCAGTGGAACAAAAAAAATAAATATGCTTGTTTTCTTTTTGAATGATTTTTCTTAATGCACTGAATTTTTTTCTTGTTTTAAGCATAAACTCATTTAATTTTGAAAGATTTTTCAGCAAACAAAACTGAATATCTAATAGACCTAATGGTCATTTTACCTCTCAAGTAAATGTATCTTAACATTTGTACTGGAAAACACTGGTTAAGAAAATCATTTTTGCAGTGAAACGCCATGAGTTCATTTCCCATGAAGTGCATGCACTAATGCAAGTCGTTTTAGATAAAGCATGAATGTAAGCTGTGAGCTGGTTTTGACCCGTCTCACCTCCATCAGCTGATTCTCCAGGCATCAGCGGCGCAGCATCCAACACCGAAGTGACAGTCAGCAGAGCAGCTGTGGTCAATAGTGTCAACATGTCCACCTTATACATCTTAATGACCTGAAGGTGAGACGGTCCGCTGTGAATGAGAGCTCACTGAATCTCTGAGATCAATCTTCTGTCTTACTATGGCAAACGCCGCACTCTTTTGCACTGATGCGCCTCTAAGATGAGAAGGCTTGTCAAGTGTGTTGCACTTTCTTCTACCGTCGCAGCACATCCACCGGGCCTTTTAAAACGAGACACGCACACTGACACCGTCCAATCAGGCCGCTCATCCCTCCCTGCCACGTCCAGGCGTGGTGTGACATTTGGGGCCGTGTTTGGCGTCGGGGTCTCCATTGTGAAGGTGGCGGGCCCTTCTGCGTCAGAGGCCCTTGTTACTCCGGCCCCTGTGCAAACATATTAAGAAGTGCCTTATCACTGCTTACACAGCAGCGTACCCGATGACTTTGTCCACTCGTCGACGGGGTCAAAAGAGCCATCCCGAATCCGGACGACATTTGATGTGTGCGCCAATGCAAATAGCCCTCATGCATATGAGAAGAAATTAGCATGACTTACCGTTTTTTTTAATTGCGTTTACCAATACTTAAAGTACTTTTTCCAAACTCTTAACACAGCAACACATCTACATCACACAATTAGCCAAATAGTTAATTTGCTGGCCAAAACCAGATTTTGTTAAATAAATACAAACTCTACATTTCAAAATGCTGAATACCTTTTTCTACAAATACTAACTATTAAAACACAGCAAATCTGATTCAAAATCGAGTCATTCGGTCACAACATTAGCACTGGTTTCTATCCAACAGAAACATATAGTCCATTATAGTGCATAGACTGTCGAAATGATAACAATTAATGGCATTACAAAAACATAATCCATAGATTTTTGTAATTTAGCCTTCAGGTTACCTTCAACTGAAACCCATTTTACATTTTTAAGTGTTGAATATGTTCATTCTTGTCAGCATACTATCTAAAATTGAATGAGCCATTACTTTATAGAATATACCAAGGTTCAAGGTTTCTTTATTTGTCACATAATAAATTATACAGGGTATAATCAGAAGTGAAATGTAAGTGAAATCAGGTCCGCTCAGTGGACAGTGCAAAAGAATACAAATACAAATTATATAAAAGTAACAACACAAGAGCATATATATGGTAAAAAAAGAGAAATAAGAGTAAAATGTGCAATGGAATAAAAAGTGCAAAACAATAAGATGTGCAAAAAACAGTATACTGGGGCTTAATATATAGTAATATGAACAAGAGGGATGTGCAAACGGGTTGTACAGGGTATGTACACAAAGCAGCAATACGGGTGATGAGAATATGGATGTTTTACAGTTAACAATCTTGTAAGTGTTTATGAAACTGGGTTTGTGTTTAGGAGCCTGATGGCCTGAGGGAAGAAGCTCCTCCTCAGTCTCTCAGTTTTTGCCATCATGCTCCTGAAGCGCTTGCCAGATGGCAGTAAACAGAAAAGATGGTTACCGGGGTGATTTGAGTCTTTGATGATTTTAGCAGCTCTGCTTTTGCAGCGTTTGAGGTAGATGTCCTGCAGAGAGGGGAGAGCAGACCCTGAGATGCGCTCAGCTAAGCGCACGACTCTCTGTAGAGCTTTGCAGTCCTGGTTTAATGAGTTACTATACCACACTGAGATGCACTGAGTCAGTACACTTTCTATGGCCCCTGAATAGAAAGTTTTCAGGATAGCTGGTGAGACCCTGAATTTCCCTTACAATAGAATAAATAGGGTCCCATGTGTAGAAATTCAATTGAACCTTGATTGAACTTGCTTTTCAAAAAATACAACATACATGGCCTTTATGGAAGCTTGTTTCCATGACAGAATAAAAAGTACAAAACATATTTGTGACCTTTTATCTCACAATTCGGACTTCTATATTTAAATTGAAAGTTTACATCTTGTAATTCAGACTTCATCAGAATTGTGAGATACTGTAAATTCACAATTGCAAGAAAAAAAACTGATAAAGATAGATAAAGGGGGGTTGTGGTGGTAGTAGATAGATAGATATTTTTTTATAATATTTATATCATACAGTATTTTTACACTTTGGTATCTACTCTGGATGGATGGATGGATGGATGGATGGATGGATAAATATTTTTTATAACATTTATATTATACAGATTTTGGGGGACTGAGGTGGAAGGAGTCGGACGTGTTTCTGAAGCGGGAGCTGGGGAAGTTGGAGTTTGTGAAGCCACACCATGGTCACTGCTGCTGGAGACACTAGGCTTCTTTATAGGCACCAAAAATCTATGCATTGCATTTACACGCAAATACTATGACTTTTTAATGCTCTTTATCGCTTGCGAGACTGTCAGCGTCTGCTTCTCCGTGACTGTCACTGAAGCCGCCCGCTTCGTGAGTGTAAACCGCGCCGTTGCTTTCAGCCAATCAAAACACTGCAATTTTACTGGTGTTATTGTGTGATTGGTCGGGGCATTCTACAGCCCTTACTCGAACTTCTCAACACAGAGCCCGCCTCAGATTGCTTTTAATCAATACACAAATCGTAAAAATGAGTCATGCTGTCTTTACCTACATTCTGATTGAGTGGGCAAGACAGACGTTTGGGTGGGTTTAGCCCACCCCTGCCCATGCCTAGAGCCGGCCCTGCAAAGAGGTCTTTTTCACTCTATGTTGTTGATGTAATGGAAAGAGCTTCAACACCGGACTATTCCTCCAACTGAGACTGGAATCAGTTATTTCTGAATATTTCAGTGATCTGTTACTTACAAATGCTTATCAGTTGAACAATATTTTACATAGAGAGATTATTTCAATACTTTGCAGCTGCTGTTGTAGCAGAAGTAGAAGCGTTATACTATATTTAAGGTTTGTAACATTAGGTCTTCAATACTAACATGCTGTGTTTAAGCATTTGTGAATATGACTATAAAGATCCATGATTTTGGTTTTGACTAATGAAAAGAAAATGTTGGCATTTCAGAAATATGGTAATTTAGTGCATATTGTGTGAAAACACATGAACCGTGTTAACGGTCACAGACGCATGTTGTGCTAATTGTGTTTATAGTTCTGAATATGTGGCCAGAGATTGAACAAAAGGACGTAAAGTAAAAACTGTAAAGTGCAGGACCAGAGACATGAGAAAACAATGCATCGGTCATCATTATTTCATGATCAATCATACTTACATAAAACATTTTTCAAAATGAAATAACAACTTACCTTTATCCTTGAGATGTGATGTCATCATTCACTATAGTTATTTTAGTATTGTTTTCTATATTATTTACTCATATTTTGAATTATTATATTAATTCAGATGTAATTAACTTGTAGAACTTTCTCATGTTTTAGTTTCTCTTGATTCTCTTGATTAAAAATGAGATGATTATGAGAAAATAAATGCATCGGTGCGTTTAAATAAATGATAAACTTATATTAAAAATATTTCATGGTGTAATCTTTTTAAACTCAGGAGTATTTTTTGTTATAAATAAGTATATGCCGTTTGACATGTCTATATAAGCAGTCATGAAGTCATATTTATAAACAGATATGCATAGATATAATAACTTTGCCATGATAAAAATCTGTTTTATGTTTCTGTAATGACACTAAAACAATCCCATTTATATAATAATAATAATATCATGAGTCCATGAGTACTGATGTTATAACACCACTTATTTACACTATTATTAAATATTATTATACTATTTATTAATATTTAAATTGCATCGTAGTAACTTCTCATGTGCTTTATTATTATGTTAAATATTTATACAGAGCTTTGCTTTTTTACGTTTTAAGTTTTACATTTTTAATATTTGAAGTTCAGTTTTTTTCTACATTTGTAACGTTTTTTTAATCTAATATTATATTTAATTTCAGCTTTATTTCAATGAATGATTCAAATAGTTGTACTATAGTTGTGTTAACGATAAGAATACCGCAGCACCTAAAAGTTGTCCTTTTAAAGGAGATAAAGAACAGGAAGTGACATCATTTCAAGGAGTCATCAAAAGCTGGTAAGTTCTACTCTTATTGGTTGCCAGGGTGATCTGGGTGTTTTTTATTGGCCAAAGTCTATTCTGGGCTGTTTCTCAAAGGCATGGTAAGCTTGCCCAGTGAAACCAATGGAGCTATGATCAGTTTAGACAAACACTGGTCTCTACTGCATGTGTGCCTGTTTTACAGTCACATGATTTGAGGAATCATTCACATCTAGAGCCTTACATATGCACGCGTCTTTACTAAAGCACATGCAGTGAAGTCTGGGTGAGAACGCGTGTCAGTTTGTGTTTGCTCTGACCGTGATGTCAGGAATGCAGTCGCAGACGAGGATCTGTCTTAATGAAGGTTGCTGGGAAAGAAGAAGCCGACTCTTCCAGAACACAGTCACCACGTCTGAGACCGCGTCAACAAACACTGTGCCTCCAAAGTAAAGAGTCCCTGCCGTGGCCAAGACTGCAGCCTTTTCATGTTTGTTTATAACAGTGTTAGAGTCGAACCCAGACCCAAGCGGTCCAACTCTATGAACTGTTTGCAGAACTCATCTTCCTCTCAGAGATCAATCACAAACATTTGATTATATAGCATTCTTTCACTAGTGTCTGAATTTTATTCAATTGATATTTTCATTATTTATCTAACTTATTTTTTTATTTAGTTGTAATTTTGTATGTTTTTCTTCAATCAAGTTCGTCTTTTTTTCTGGTCACTTGCTGAAGTCCTTCATACATTTTTTAATATAAATGTTTTTATATTTTCATATTGATATTTTCATTATTTCTTTATCTATTTACTTGTTTTTTTAGTTTAGTTGTAATTCTGTGTTTTTTCTTCAATCAAGTTCGTCTTTTTTCTGGTCACTTGCTGGTCCTTCATATATTTTTTTTATATAAATGTTTTAATATTTTAATATTAATATTTTTCATTATTTCTTTATCTATGTACTTGTTTTAGTTTATTTGTAATTTTGAATGTTTTTTTCAGGTTAATTTCTTTTTTCTGGTGATTTGCTGAACTCGTTCATACATTTTTTTTTATCTAAATGTTTAAATATTTTCATATTGATATTGTTTATTATTTCTTTATTTATGTACTTGTTTTAGTTTAGTTGTAATTTTGTATGTTTTCTTCAGGTTTATGTCTTTTTCCTGGTCACTTGATGTTGAAGTCCTTCATATATTTTTTTTATATACATGTTTTAATATTTTAATATTCATATTTTCATTATTTATTTATCTATTTAATTATTTTTCAGTTTAGTTGTAATTATGTGTGTTTTTTCTTCAATCAAGTTTGTCTTTTTCCTGGTGATTTGCTGAAGTTCTTCATACATTGTTTTAATATTTTTTCATATTCATATTTTTCATTATTTATATATCTATGTTGTAATTTTGTATGTTTTTTCTCTCTCATCATTAATTAATATTCATATTTTCATTATTTATTTATCTATGTTAATTATTGTATTTAAAAGTTGTGTTTAGTTGTAATTTTGTCTTCAGGTTCATGTCAAAGTTTGTTTGATATCATTATTTCCTATGTACTTGTTTTAGTTTATTGTAGCTCAGAAGCTTTCTTCATATTTTTTTTTATGTAAATGTTTTAATATTTTCATATTGATATGTTTGATTATGTCTTTATCTATGTACTTGTTTTAGTTTAGTTGTGTTTCTCTCTCTCTCAGGTTCATGTCTTGTTCCTGGTGGTTGGCTGAAGTGCTTCACACATGTTTTAATATTTTCATATTGATATGTTTGATTATGTCTTTATCTCTGTACTTGTTTTAGTTTAGTGGTGTTTCTCTCTCTCTCAGGGTCATGTCTTCACCAGAGGGCAGTGTTGGGTTGTATTTCTCTCGTCCTGAGAGATGGAAACAAGATCATCTGTTTATTCTTCATCTTAAACCGGTGGTTTTCCTGCAGTGTTTTAGACCACTTCAGACGTTATAAACTGGGCTGAATTATTTCACTTTGATGCATGTCATTATTTTACCTTTTATTATTTATTGCTTTTTAAAATTAACTTTGTGACCTTCATTTTGCATGTTTTTGTTCTTTTGAGCTCATTTTAAATTATGTAGAAGTTCTTTAAAATAGTAAATTTGACCTTTATGCGTTCGCTACAAACTACAAAAGAAAGTAGTTCAAACTGTTAATCAACAAAAATGCAGTAAATTAATTAAAAGTGGCAGTAAATACATTTATAATGTTACAAAAGATTTCTATTCCAAATAAATGCTTTCCTTTTGAACATTATATTCATCTGTGAATCCTGAAAAAAAAAAACGTATCACACAAACATATGTGTTTTCAACATTGATAATAATCAGAAATGTTTCTTGGGCAGCAAATCAGTATATTATTATGATTTCTAAAGATGCTGAGAATTCAGCTTTGATCACAGAAATAAATGACATTTGATAATATATTCACACAGAAAAGAGCTATTTGAAACTGTAATAATATTTCCGAGTATTGCTGTGTTTTTGGCTGAGCAGAAGAGATTGTGATGCTGAGGATGAGGGACTGAGACAGAGGAGGGAAGGAAGGTCAGCCGCAGAAAAGAGCGATTTGTTTTCAGTGAAACTGGAGATCCTCCCCCACTTACCGCCGGCGCAACCTACAGCGGAATCAATTACCACTTGTCAGGATGAAACCAAAGCCATGCAACACAATAAGGGCATGACCCGAGAACTCTGTGTGTGCTGCTGCACGTGTGTGTGTGTGTGTGTGTGTGTGTGTGTGTGTGTGTGTGTGTGCACCTGTGTGTGTGTGTGTGTGTGTGTGTGTGTGTGTGTGTGTGTGTGTGTGTGTGTGTGTGAGAGAGAGAGAGAGAGAGAGAGAGAGAGAGCTGCTGCACCTGTGTGTGTGTGTGTGTGTGTGTGTGTGTGTGTGTGTGTGTGTGTGTGTGTGTGTGTGTGAGAGAGAGCTGCTGCATGTGTGTGTGTGTGTGTGTGTGTGTGTGTGTGTGTGTGTGTGTGAGAGAGAGAGCTGCTGCACCTGTGTGTGTGTGTGTGTGTGTGTGTGTGTGTGTGTGTGTGTGTGTGTGTGTGTGTGACACTTTTTTGTTTTATTTGTTTGTTTATTTGTTTGTTTGTTTGTTTGTTTGTTTGTTTGTTTGTTTGTTTGTTTGTTTGTTTGTTTGTACAAAGCAAGGCCAGTCCAGGCCCATACCAATATAAATTAATTTTATTTAGAATATTCTGTTAAAATTTTGGCTTCTTTTTCTATTTTTTATGTCCTTATTGAATATATAAGAAGGTACAGTAAGTTTTTGCGTGTATTTAACATTAATTAATACTCTAGTACCTTATATATTATTTTATGAAAGTAATTCTGGCTCTAAAATATGATTGGATGATCAACATTCTGAACGTTAATTAAATTATATTTTAATGTGGCGTGTTGCCTGGCAACCACAGACAGCCAGTAAACGAATTATTTGGCAAGCAAATTGTTTATTGTTTATGAGCATTAATCATTACAGTTTTTACAATCATTTGTGCACTAATAGGGACATTTTTTGGTTCATACCCATGCTTTTCATTCAGCTTTTAAATCAGACATAAGTGAAGTTTTTGCACATCAAAATGTAAAACACTGCAGAATGTCTCCTTGTTCCCTGGTATTGAATTAAAAGGACCGGTGTAAATAACAGGGACAGACAAAGTTTGTACTGCATAACGCAACTCATCACATTGTCTCTGAACTGAGTGTCTATTCATTTCATTATAATGATCTAACTATCAATTAATACAACTGCTCAAAATGCTATGTAACGGTTGCATTACACTTGCAGCATAGTTTTATGGAATATTTTTGAACAATATTATGAAACTGAGGACTGAGTACGTTCAGGTATGATCAGTTTGAAGATGCCTGTTGTTGAGAACGGAAGGTTTACTGGAAGGTGTTTGGTGATGAGTTTGTGGCTCATTTAAAGTCACACCAGAGGTGTTCAGCTGCACTGCAGACCAGTCAAGTTCTTCCACACTGACTGAATCATCATTTCTCTTTGATTCTTGTCTTATACACAGAGACACTGTCATGTTAGAATAGAAAAGAGTTCTGTCCAAACTGTTGCTATACAATTAGATTCCCTAGAATATCATTATATGCTTAAACATTAAGATTTGTACTCATGGAAATTGCTAAAATAGTCAAAACTGTTCATTTAAAGGGGGTGACCCAATACTTTTGGCAATATAGTGTATATCGGTAAAAAATATTATTTACATAAATATATTTTGGAACATAGCAATTATATTTTTTGCTTATATATTTTTTGCAATTTTTTGTATATGTCTTAGAAATATATATATATATATATATATATATATGCTGTATGCATCATCTTCTTCATTTTAAATTGAGTTGAAATGTACTTAGTCTACTTAGTTAACATTGTATTGGTCTTTTTGTTTCCTTTAACAGTGGTTGATTTTGGTGTGTTGATTGAAGCTGGATGAAGTGTAATGTGTGTGTGTGTGTGTGTGTGTGTGTGTCTGTCTGTCTGTGTGTGTGTGTGTGTGTGTGTGTGTGTGTGTGTGTGTGTGTGTGTGTCTGTCTGTCTGTCTCTGTGTGTGTGTGTGTGTGTGTGTCTGTCTGTCTGTCTGTCTCTGTGTGTGTGTGTCTGTGTGTGTGTGTGTGTGTGTGTGTGTGTGTGTGTGTGTGTGTGTGTCTGTGTGTGTGTGTGTGTGTGTGTGTGTGTGTGTGTGTGTGTGTGTGTGTGTGTCTGTGTGTGTGTGTGTGAGTGTCTGTGTGTGTGTGTGTGTGTGTGTGTGTGTGTGTGTGTGTGTGTGTGTGTGTGTGTGTGTCTGTGTCTGTGTGTGTGTCTGTGTCTGTGTCTGTGTCTGTGTGTGTGTCTGTGT
>CM049871.1:40518916-40533916 GCA_027474115.1 Schizopygopsis malacanthus
ACGGGTATTTGTGTGTGTTGATATGTTTGCTGCTGTGCTGTTCAGACTTTGGTATCTCCGGCATCACTGTTTCTGAGTAAGAGAAGCAG
The DNA here is from genome assembly GCA_027474115.1 of Schizopygopsis malacanthus. NCBI lineage: Eukaryota > Metazoa > Chordata > Actinopteri > Cypriniformes > Cyprinidae > Schizopygopsis > Schizopygopsis malacanthus. The sequence continues at coordinate 40,519,006 of CM049871.1, forward strand.
CTGAGATATTAAAGAGATCTCGTTTGTGATGTCTTCGGGTCCAGGGGTCAGCGGGTTGGTCAGTCAAACTCCGGGGTGGGTTTTGACAGTGACAGCCGATACACTTCATCTGTGATTACAGGACGTTTCCATCTCATGGATCTGCCTGCAACTCCCACAATATTGATCCTCTAATAAAAGTCAACATGGAGAAGCAGAACGATGCAGAATGAAATTACTCTTTCTTACCTTCTCTCTGTCTTTCAGCTAGTTCTTTGGCTCCTCCGGGTTGACACAGAGGATGAGGTCTGGCTTTGACAGATGGGGCGGCTGGGACACAAGTGATGTAGATGAAGACAGATTCTGACGTGTGCGTTCTGGGTGAGGAGAGGGTGAAGGAACGGCGAGAAGCATTGCAGCAAGTGCCTGAAAGAATGTAGTGATGGTATTTTCATTCATGTATTTTATATATTTTCATGTTACCATGATACAGTATATATCTTAAAATACTGAATACAATATTACACTCAAAATTGGTAAAGATTGAAATTATTTTAGTTAAAAATTACAACTGTAATGCAATATTTGTGATGTATTTGTTGCTTGCAATATATATATTGCAAGCAACAAATAAGTCACAAATATTGTAGAGAGCTCAACGTGCTGGAAATAGAAAAACGCTTGCAAATTAAGAAAACTACTTCTTAAATTTGACAACACACAGACTGCAAATACTCACAACACAACCGAACAAAGAAACACGCTGCAAAACCAATTCTTTATTTGATGTTTTATTGATTTGCTGGTGCTTTTTCTATTTGCATGTGTTTTCTGAAGTTGCAGTACGTTGAGCTCTCTATATATATTTTTATATATACACACACATATACATGCATACAACTTTTCATGGCTGTTAATGGAAAAAGTTGCATGGAAGGTGTAGACACAACATCTACCAGCAGGGGCTAACTACACCAAACCCTTCGTAATATCCCTTTAACTAAGAGGAAGACATCATTCTCCAGGAAGTGACATCATTTTAGAGTGAAAACAGCAGCTCAAGCTTTAGTTAGTTACAGTGGGTTTGATGGATTCTGTGATGTGTTAGTTAAATCACTTGAATCAGTTTTATAATATCAACATTTCCAAAAATAGCAAGATTACCTTAAAGTTGGTAAACCATCAATCCTTCTGCCTTTTATTTCCATCGTGTTGTCTTGTAATTGTGCAAAGAGTTGAACTCATTTGGCAATATTTAAATAAATAAGGTGAAAAGTATTTGAATCATGCACATCATGTATTTCTATGAGCGTTATACCATTTCATATTTGAGATGAAAAGTACAAATGATCTGATATTTTAGGGGGTTTACTGAGTCACTGATTGAAGTCACTGAGTCCCCCAGAATTGAATGCTTTTCATAAAAATTATATTTTTGCTTCAATACATTCTCTGGATGCTTAAATCACATTTAATGTGCCTTTAAAAACAGGTTCATCATAGGGAGGGGAATTCAAATTCATTGCGTTTTGTATCACGTCATTGACTTTTGACCTCCCGTTGACCTAAAAATATTAATACGGATTATTAACAGTCGTTCAAAACAACCCAGCGACTGAAATATTGCAGACTTTGTAGAAATCAGCTATAATATTTAGTTACTTCACAGTAAAATGACACTATTGGTGTGATCCTTTTGCTGTAAGAGTTAGATATTAATACTTCTGGCCACAACAATACAGATGTAATAATAATAGCCAGAGCATATTATCTTACTTTCAGATATTTTTACCCTGAAATGCGCTGAAATAAATGTATAGAGTGTTGTATTGTTACATGGATCAAGTACATCATATTTTGAGAGGCTCTTGATGATGTTTTTGGAGTCAATTAACTGCTTAATTATGTCATTCAAATCCTTTCCATTGAAGAAATGAAACTGATGCTGCAACCTTCGAAGACTGTTTTGGGGACAGACAAAAGTTTGACTTGTAGAGTATCACTCAATCACTCTCTCTTACAATAAGACTGTTGTTTACTTCTAGGTCATGCTTTCATTTTCTTACAAGAATGCACTTTGAAATCTTTTTAAAGACAGCGATGTCGCCACCGTGATTTATGGCTTGATTTGAATCGGGGGGGGGGTCAAAGTGACATCAGAAAGTACCCATAAGTCCATTTCCAGAAACAGTATGCAGAGATACAATGTCATTGAAAAAAAATTGACATTTTATTAAAATATATTAAATAATTTTGCAAACAATGAAAAATGCTGAGGAAAACCTTTCTGCATTAGAAAGAGTATGTAGCATTTTTAATTTCACTTTTGTTTAAAAACGTTTTTCAGCCATTTAATTCTCAGGATGGTTTAACCACCTTTAACTTTTCAGCTCAACCTTTTTTGTATACCTTATAAAATAAAATAAAAGTAATTTAGCAAACAATGTGTTTTCAAGACGTTAATGTCATTTTTACTGAGAAAACTGTTTTTGCATGTTTGCAAAAGAGATGTTGCTAAGATGTTTTCTGTTGGATATTACAACAGTGTCATTGTCTATATCATAAATACATTTCCATATTTTTATTTAACTTTAGTTAATTTCGCTCTTTTGATGATAATTGTTTTTTCTTCATTACATGATGGTTAAACCTGTAACCTTTTCGCTTTAAATGTTAATTAATTGTTTTATATGTATTAAAAATAATAGGAATTATTAACTTTTTTGGCACTGATATGCTAAAATGCAAAACAAAAAATGGTATAATTAATCATTTCAGTTTTTCATGTTGGCAGTAAAATGTTTGGGACAGGGTTACTTGTTTGAGCAATTAGCTGAAGAATAAGTGTTTGAGAAACCCGAGTCATTGCAGTTCCATTAATGGTGATCAAATAAAGCACAGCAGCTTTAAAACGAAAATAAGAAAACATTGGGCTTAGATGCTTCAGAGAACTAAACTGAATATTTCTTTCCCATTATCACCCTTTGGGGGCTGTCTGATATCCCACTTCTGTTCCTTTCCGCAGCATTGCTCTGGCATCTCGTGTGGAGCGTTGACTAGCTAGTTAATTGAGAGCCTCCCGAGACCCCGGCTAGTTTGAGAAGAACGGGATTGCTCTCGGAGGAGATTGGAAGAGCCCAGGGGAGAAGCATGAAGAGCGGAGCCATGACAGGTAAACAACAACGGTCCCTTCTCTGTCCAGGAACTAGTGGGCTGAAACTAAGAAAGGGGCAAATGGGATGTTTTAAATGTGGAGTTGAAAAGGAAATTCTGTGCAACCTGGTAAACAGACTGTGTATGTTATTTAAATAATATATATAATATTTTGGTTAAAGTCTTTTTATTATCATTTTAGCTTATACCTACAAATAAATCCAGTCCCCATAGAACAGGTTTCAACTGCACACAAAAAAATGTTTTCTTTTATAAACCACATAAACAATATAAATAATATATAATCAATTTAAATTAGATATACAGTGTCTTGCGAAAGTATTCATACCCCTTCGTTTTGTTCACACTTTGTTATGTTGCTGCCTTATGCTAAACTGCTTTACATTACTTTTTTTCCACATCAGTCTACACTCTATACACCATAATGGTAAAGCAAAAAACAGGTTTTTAACATCTTCGCAAATTTATTAAAAATAAAAAATATAACTGATTCCATTGCGTAAGTGTTCATACTCTTATCTGGGACAGTTGAAATTTAGCTCCGAAGCATTCATATTAGACTTCGAGTGAGGTTAAATTCAATTGAATGGGTATTATTTGGAAAGGCACACATGTCTTAATAAAATATCTGAACAGCTGATAATGAATATCAGAGCAAAAACCAAGCCCTGGGATCAAGAATAACTGTCTGTAGAGCTCGGAAACATGTTTGCATTAAGCCACACATTTGGGAAAGAGTTCAGAAATTAAATCTGCTTCATTGAAGGTTCACAGAAGCATGTACTGTAGTTACCCTTAATGGAAGATGTCTGAAACAACCAGGACTACTCTTAGAGCTGTCCGTCCTGGCCAAACTGAGCCAATTGATGGAGAAGGGCTTTGGTTAGAGTGGTGACCAAGAAGCTGTTGGTCACTGTAGTTGAGCTCCATGATCGTATGTGTTTGAGCATACAACACAACAACAGAGGAGACAAGAGGATTACTCTTTGTAGGGAAAATCTTGTTCCTATTGCAACTCAGGAGGTATACGATGCTCTTATAAGGTTAAACACCAAGAAATTCCTCTGGTCCTGATGGGTTGAATCCATACTTTTTAAATAGTGCTGCTGAACATATTGCAGAACCTTTGACACACATTTTCAATTTGGCTATTGAAACTGGATTAATACCTTGTGTATTGAAGTCAGCATATGTGACCGATCAAATTTCAAATCATTATAGGCCAATATCTAAGCTATCTGCTTTAGCCAAGGGCTTATAAGTGACCAGTTGAAAGACTATTTAGAAAGTGTTAAATGATTTCATAAGTGATGTTGATTCTAAAGAATATTGTGCTGCATTGTTCCTAGATCTTTCAAAGGCGTTTGACACAGTTGACCACTATATCCTGGCTCAGAGATTGGTGGATATTGGAACGTCTCCAATGGTTTGGTAACTATGTGAGTGGCCGAACACAAAGTGTTCAGGTTGATGGTGTGTCCTCAAACTCATTACTTATACAAAATGGTGTCCCCCAGGGGTCCATTTTGGGTCCCATTTTATTTACTATTTATATAAATGACTTGTGTCAGAATGTAACAAAAGCAAAGTGTCATTTTTATGCAAGTGCCTCAGAAGATCCGCAATCTGCTTTTAACATTATTCTGAAGAATCTTCATAACTTAAGACTTGTACTAAACTCAGACAAAACCAAAATGATGTGCTTTTATAAATCAAGGAAAACGAGAAATTAATTGCACGAGTATCAGTCTATAAATATCTTGGTATCCTTTTAGGAGAAAGTTTGTCCTTCAAGCAGCATATATAATGTTTAACAAAAAAACTTAGAGTAAAGTTGGGTTTCTATTATAGAAACAAAGGCTGTTTCTCTTTTAGTGTGAGGAAAACACTTATACAAGCAACATTTCTGTCAATGCTGGATTATGGTGATATTTTATAAATGCATGCAAATCAATCTTCGTTGAAAATGCTGGATTCAGTATTAATCATGCAGCACTAAGATTTGTAACTAATTCTAGTTTTCGTACTCATCACTGTAGCTTGTATGAGTGTTGGTTGGCTCATTACACAATCGCAGGCTGGAGCACTGGTACATTTTTCTTTTTAAGGCCATGCTGTATAAACTGCCTCCTTATGTTCTCTTATGACTATTAAAGTCACTACCAGAAAATGTAATCTTCGATCATATGGGCAAATCATGTATGATATTCCACGAACGAGAACTGTCTTTGGTGAAAGTGCCTTTAACGTTTTTGCACCTTTATCTTGGTATAAATTGCAGAACCAGCTAAAATTGGACTATTTACTAACAATGACACAGTTTAAAATTAGGATTAAGGACTATATGATTACTAAATGCACATGCGCTGTTACCGAGCGCTGCTGGTAATTATGTTGAGATGATGTTAAATTGCAAACTGTTTTTTTTCTGTTAAATGTTGTTTTTTTGTCTTTGTTTTCACTGTATATTTTTAATATGGAACTATTATTCTACTGTCTTGGCCAGGACTCTCTTGAAAAAGAGATTCTGAATCTCAATGGGATTATTTCATGGTAAAATAAAGGTAAAATAGAAAAGGACAAACATCACTGCAACACTCTACTGATCTGGACTTTATGGCGGTGTGGCCAATCTCAATCCTCTCCTCAGTGAAGACACATTAAAACACACTTAGAATTAGCAGAAAAGCACCTAAAGGACCCTCAGACTCTGAGAAACAACCTCAATTCTAAGCATGAGTGCTGTTATCAGCCTCACCTCAAGACACCTTAGTTTGCCACACCTCAAGACATCGATCAGATGATATATTTCAAGGCATTCGTCCGGTTTTTCTACTTCAATCGCTATTGTGAGTAGGATTATTTCTTCCGCATCTCATCTAACGCCTCTCTTGCTAATAACAAAACATAATTTTAAACCGTAAACCTGTTGATAGTAGACTAATGCAGTTAATAACTAAGTTATGAGAGAGAGAGAGAGATTAATGTTACCCTGTGAGTCAGTGATCAGCAGCAATGAGACTTTAAGTTCATTTTCTTCACGAACAGCACCGTTGTTGCTACATCGCTTGTGAGAAGTCATGTAGTTTATAAGTTCTTAAACTGTTACTGATAAAATCGTCAGAGTAGTCACTTATGTTAAGGTGTGTGTAAACTATATGTGTGTCTGTGAGGAAGAGACCGAGAGAGAGAGAGTAGGCTATGTGCTTTCCGTACATATTAAAACGTAATTTTGTAACTTTGATCGACAAGATCTGTCGATTTCATCGTTTAGGTTACTGTATTTATTTGTTTGGCCAGTGTCGTTGTGGGTTTTGGTTATTTTTCTGTTGTAAGACCGTTGAAATATATAACTGAAATCATTTGGCGAAGTTATATGGAACTGTAATGCGGTCGAGAGTTGCCTGGAACTATGTTCACCGTGCGTTTCTCTGAAAATAATTGCACACCTCAGAACGTTTGTCAGCCAATCAGATTCAAGCTAAATCTTCTGTTAACACACACTATATGCTTTATTAGGCCCCGATCACACTGAACGTGTTTTTTGCAGTGAGAGGCGAGTTGTTTTTTAGTTATTTTCTGCTGGCAGTGAATGTTCTGCGTGCTGTTTATGCGCCTCGGCGCCTCACGCTTTTGCAGGAGCGCCTGAAGTTGAAAAAAAAGCAACACTGAGCGGAAAAGCGTTTCACGTCATCGCGTTTCTTTCCATTGTCCAATCGAATGAATGGAAAGGCGGGTCTTCCGTTGTAGTGACGAACGTTTACCGTTGCTTAGAAAGTCCAGAGAATGCAATAATGGATGAGAAACTTGTGATGTCTGTCACGGGTTACCCAGAGCTGTATTTTTTAAGGTTTTTGTTAATATGTCAGTTTACCTAACAGCAAAACCCAAACATTTTAGAGCACTCTTGCTATAATCCTTTGATTAGATTGACAGGACTGCTTATCAGCACATAACTTGCAGCAAATTTTCTTAAGTCAAGACCAACTTTCAAGCATTTAATATACAAATATACAAATACAATATAGACAAGAGCTTTGTACATTCACTTAATCTCTCAAAAACGAATGGAACATATTTCCTGTACTGATAATTTTATGCAAAAGCCAATTTGAGCTTTGGACTCTCATAGGAAATCAATGCATGTTAACACTGTTTATTTAGCATTTTTCATGTCATTAGCCTTCATTTCAAGGTGTCTCCGGCGTCCTTTGACCTCCAAGAAGTGAAATGCTGAACCTTGACCCCAGTAACAGAGATTCCCTGTTGGATTTGTGTTCCACAACAGGATGAATCCTTGTTACTGAGAGCAAGAGGTCAGATTTTCTCCTGGACCTCTGAAGACTGGCGTTCACTGCCGTTCTGAAACAACACGAGAAACACAGATTTGACTCGTTCCGTTGGTAAGGAGTATGAACAGGATAAAGGCTCATCATTACAGCGTCTGTGTCGGTATGTGGCGGTTCTCCAGCGTCTCTTGTGACACAGTCGATGGCGGCTAACAAAGCAGGGTTAAACCGATTGAGTGAAGCGTCTGATTGTTTGACCTTAACTCCTGTTGTTCTCCATCCCCCTGTGTTTTTGTGTTTGGGGAAGGAAACTTAAATCAGCAATTAACATCAATAATTAACTACTCCCTGGGATTCATTATTAATGCTCCCGCTTGAGACTGAGATAGCACCTCTAAGCCCATGACTTACTTTAGTTGGAGAACTCTCTGTTTTAGGGAGGTTCTTTGCCCACTGGAAAGAAAATTCACAAGTGGGATCTTTTTTAATATCTCAATTGTTGTTGTTGTAGCATTATTTATATACTATTATATTTTGAACAAATGTTTATTTTTCTGATTTCAGTTACAATTTTAATTTTAGTTCTAGTTTTAGCATTTATGTTTTTTGTACACACACATATATATATATATATTTTTAAACTGTTGGCTAAAAGTATTTGTTTTGGTCAAGTAATTAATTTCAGTACTTCAAGCTTAAACGTAGTTTATTTTAAGCAGTTGCCAAGGCAACATTTCTAAATTCTCATAGTTTTTTTTTTTAAGTTTGTCCTTTTTTCATACTTTACTTTATTTTTAGCATTATTTCAACTATTAAAGCAATGAGATTAGATGCTTTTTTGGACTTTTGCCAAAGTGCATCTTTTATGTTGTCTTCCTTTTTGAGTTCTGTCTTTTTTGAGTTTTGATTTTGAGTTTTGATTTTAATTTTAGTTTAAGTTTAAGTTTCACTTTTTCAGTTTAGTTTTTGATTTTATTTTGTTATTTTATTTTTTTTGTTTGATATTTTTATTTAACTTTTTTTAGTTTCAAGTGTTAGTACTTCAGGTTAAACGTATTTCATTTTAGTTAGTTGCCAAGGCAACATTTCTAATTTTAATTTATGTTTTTCATCTAAAGTTTTAATATTTAACTTTATTTCAGCTTTATTTCAATGACTAAGAATTATTTTTAATATTTATTCATTAACAATAACAATACTGATCCTAAACAGCAATGCGATTAAACGCAGCCTGCTAAAGTGCATCTCATCTTTTGCCTAAAATGTTGTTTTCTGTAGAGTTTCAGAAGAAAACATTGTGATACTCAGATCTTTTCTCTGCAAATTATCTATAATGTCCAAATTAATTTAATCATTTTTTCATAGTCTCCATTTGCTCTGAATAGAATCTCATTCGTTGCTGTATAAAATAAACTAATCGTCTGGGTTTTAAAGTCATTTTCTGTTCATTTTCTTCGCTGGTCTGGTCTAACTTGACACACACTGTCTCTCGGTTCTTGTCGTCTTGTCTGTAATTCTGTCTTTACACCTTTATCTACTCTGATCCCTCTCTCACTGTTTGTGTACTCTGAGCGTCTGTATCATGTTGCTGAGATCTGGCTCGTTAATTGCTGGGTAATTACAGTGCTTCTGTTGATCTGTTCATTTCACAGCGCTGCTACAAACCTTTTAGGCTGTCTGCTGGAGCTCAGACTCTATTGGATTTGGCTCATGTGCGCGTCTAACGCTTTGAGAGCTGCTCTAATGTGCTGTCAGCCGTTCCACATGCTCTTGCTCTGTCGTGATGCACTTGTCTGTCTGGACAACTGTTGCGTCTGCACACCCAGACGAGCTGATCTGATCTGATCTGATCTCAAAGTGTTGATGCTAACAGATTGTGTTTTCTTCGACGTCTGTGCTAAACACTTTCCATTCAAATCAACAGATTCACAGCATTTTCTGACGTAGTCATGTGCTAAGATTGCACCCAAAGCACAGCAGTCTTATTTTAGTATCATGGAGTATAGTTTTTGTGAAATATTTTCACAAAATGGTTTTCATTTTAAGTGTATCTAAGTGATTTAAGTGTAAAGAACTCAATTATTTAATACTTCAATTTAAGATTATTTCTGTTTTCTGTTATGTATTTTGTTATTTTTATTAGCTCTTTTAAATGCCTATATAGTTTATGCATTTTTATTTCAGTTTTAGTTATTTTAGTACGAGTCAAAATAAATACAAAATGTTGTTTTTGATTTTAGTTTTATTGTATTTTAGTTAGTTGCCAGGCCAACAGTTCTAATATACAGTTTAAATATATAATTTATTTTTTATTTTTATATTTTTTAAAGTTTCAAAAGTTTTTTATTTAATTTATTATATTTAGTTTTTTAATAGTTAATTAATTTCATTATTTTAGTACATCAAGTTGAACTAAATAAAAATGTGAAATGTTGCCTTGGCAACTAACTGAAATAAAAAAGTTTTATTGTAATTTTATTTTATTTCAGTTATTTTATTTCAGTACGAAATAGTTTTATTTATGTTTTTTGCTTTTAGTTTAGTATAGTTAACTGTAAAAACCCTGCTACACTGTTAAATGTAAGTTTTAAAATGTTAAACACTTGTATTTATTTCTAAAAAAGCGTCAGTTACTCTATAATGGCAGATGATTTACCGATTGTGACTCTAAATATCTATTATAAATGCATCTGTTATGGCTTAAATCATTTAGTATAAAAGGCTATCGTCTTAGACTCTCTAATGAATGACCCATATTAAAGCCCCGTTAGAGGCCTTTCTTACCCTCGGATGCACACCGGAGGTCTTTCTTAACTTCTGCTCTTCTTTAGGACTCCGACCAAAGTAACTGAGAAGCTGCTGGTATCATCCTCGTCTTCAAACTCTTATCTTTACAGCCGCTAATACTGGACAAGGAACCCAGTGATGGACCAGCCCGTGTTAACCATTAACACCCCAACTCGCACCCTTTTTCATCCCTAATGTGGTGTTTAGCACCACCATGCATTTATCGTTACGAACAGAATTAAATGATATCATTCATATTTGCCTGCAATGTAAACAAAGCAGCAATTTCACATCTCCATATGCTTCAAAAGTCTCAGTGTCTTTAAAAACACCATAGCCTGCATAGAAAGGCAATTCTACAAGTTTATGATGTGATATTCACTTCTTATCAATTTGCATGCTAAACCTTTACAACATCCAACAAGCATAGGCAATTATTAGCAAACGTGTTGATCAGATTCAAAGGCATGATTAAACCAAACGTTCACGCACAACCTCTGCCTCGGTTTTCTGTGTAATCTGCGAAAAGTCCAAAAGTCCGATTGATAATCAGTTATATTTGTATAGATAAAAAAAGGAGCAGAACAAGCAGTCCTCAGCAAAGTGACTCAACAAACAAGCTCATTTAAAACCTCATAATTAAACAAAGACTGCCATTTATTCTACTAGTATTTCGTCGCTGTGCTTTGTATTGCAAAGCAGCATAAGATGAGCTCGATCTCAACCTCAATCAGGCTAATAAGCAACCTCTTGGCTGCTATAATAAGGCAATTAAAGCGAGCTGGCAGACACTTCCCACGATGCCGGGACTCCCAAGACGGGCCCTGCCAATGCCAATCTCTAATAGGGCCCAAAGCACAGGCCTGGGAAGACGCAATTGGATTTGAAGCCAATCAATCATTCCAGCTATTGACCTATGATTGGATTTAGAAGACATGTCAGGGCCGCTTTGATTTTAGCTCGGGCCCAATGAAGCTGGATGTGAAGGTTTATTGTTTCGGACGGACCGAGAGTGGTGTGTGGGCTTTGACACGCTGCCAGAAGAGATGGATGCATACAATGACTGCTGTATCCATCCATCAGAGTTAGAATCCGTCATCTCATCTTTCACAGGAGTGGCGTACAACATCATCCGCTGCTTTTGGGGTCTGCGCTCGTTTGGGAAGTCTTTCACATATCTCAGCATTTCTAAAGCAGGCTTGGATTGTTTGAAGCTTGGTGGCATACTAGTTTTGGAGACTAATTTTAGCAAGTGTGACTGCGATGTTTGTAGGATTAACAGCCAATAGAAGGGCAGTTTGTTTCCATTTATGTGTGAGAGTGATTGAGAAACGTTTATTTATTTTGTTATGTGAGACGAGCTTGCCTTTACTCTACCTGGGTTTTCATCATTATATATAACATAAATATAAGGCATACAAAACATTTTCATTACATTGAAACAAAATAAAATAACGTAAACTTGATTTATTTTAAGGCACCATGTCTCATTTTGAACAAGTAAATTAAATAAACTAAAATGTAAACTATAATAATATAACAAATAACAGAGCTACGGGGTTTTAATCTTCAACTTAAACTGGAAAAAAAATGTTAATTGAGATTCATTCATTGAAATAAAATAAAATAATACATATTTTATTTCAGCTAGCTGCCAATGCAGCATTTCTCATTTTCATTTAGTTCAACTTGATGTACTGAAATGACTATAACTGAAATAAAATTAACAAACTGTTAAAAACTAATACAAATGACAAAACAAAAACACAACAAAATGACTAATTACTAGTAAAAATATAAAACTAACAACAAAATTGTATTATAAATGTTGATAATAAATGAGTTGGAAGTACTAAAATCCACGGCAACATTTCTCATTTTCATTTACTTTAACTTAATGTACTAAAATAACTAAAACTTAAATACAAATTAATAAACTATATACACATAATGACAAAAATACAGAACAAAATGTCCAAAACTTTAACTAAAATTATAATGAAAGCAGAAAAACAAAACAAAACCTATATATTATATTAACTCTGGTCTATATGAAATGCAACATAAATATCTTGTTTAACATCAGCACCAGGACTTGCTTAGCTTTGTGTGTGAAAGAGCACGTCACAATTAACGTTACATGGCCTTTCAATGCTGACCGAAGTCTTAGCTAATATATATATCATGCAATCTGACATCTGAGGATGTTGCAAGATTTTATGAATGTTGTGTGCAAGATTGCACCAGACTCATATCAAACAGTCTGATAAGCAACAATCATAAAGCACAGAGAAAATACCGTGTGCATCTCAGATCTGGCTTTACAATGTAGATGAAAGAGTACGTTTGCAAGTAAATGATAAAGTGTATATTTTAGTCTTTTTTATTTTAAGAAATCAATACTTTTATTCAGCGTGGATGCATTAAAGTAAACAAAAGTGACAGAAAAGGCATTTAAAATATTAGAAAATATTCATATTTCAAATAAATTCTGCTCTTTTGTTCTTTCTATTCATTAAAGAATCCTGAAACAAATGTATCACAGTTTCAACTAAAATATTGGGCTGTTTTCAACATTGATAATAATCAGAAATGTTTTTGAGCAGTATATTATTATGATTTCTGAAGATCATGTGACACTGAAGACTGGAGAAATGATGCTGAAAATACAGCTGCGCATCAATACATTACATTTTACAATATGTTCAAATAGAAAAATTGTAATAATATTTCACTTTTTTACAGTTTTACTGTATTTCTGGTAAGATAAACGCAGCCTTGGTGAGAAGAACTTCTGAAACTGAAAAAGTAGTGTATATTTTAGTGACTATTTATCATCATTCATACATTATATAAAAAACCATCAATCGTAGCAGGACTAATTTGCTTGAGGAAAACAACAAATGGCTCCAAGCTTTTGCAGAGGTTTGAGAGTATCTTTGTAAAAATGACTGTCATGTTTGGCGACAGACCTGGTCTCGTGTTGTTTTTCCATTCCAGGCGGTGTAGCGTGACCTAGATGAGGAGAACGACGGAGAAGAAGAGCTATGGTAATGCAAAGAGACCCTTTCATTTAAATTACAAGAGCGAGATTCATTTTCCATTTACAGACCTCTGAAAGATGGCAACATCTTCCCAAAAACATTCCACTGATAAATGAAAAGAAGTAATGACATGAATTACAGCACACTCTTACTGCGGGAATCGCAGCGTGGCTGATTAAGTCGGATCAATATGCCCTCTGAAGGACGAGCGAGGAAAGCCTGAAGACCAAACCTGAATCCAGTGGACTGGCGAGGTAAGGGCTGGATTGTTTCGTGTTTTATTTACATTGCAACATGAAGTCTGCTGTGGCATCTTGGCTAAAGCTCACGGTCACTACGAGGAAGGTTGTTGGTTCGAATCTTTCAAGGACTGAGCCGTGAACAATCAGCATTATGCCCTTGAGCACCAAACACCACGTGGCTCATGAATTAGTGTACTGTGGATACACATCTGCTAAACGACTACCTGTTCTTAGAAGAGTTTAATGATCGCTTGGTTAGTTAAAACCATGTCATTATCTGGTGCAGTGATGTTGCTGACATGCTAATGACCCTGAATTTGATGGATTGTTAAGCACAGCTGGACACAACGTGTGTTTTGTGCTCGTCTTTTCAGTGCCACACCAGATTTGTTTGATCCATTTGTACATTAATTAACTCTATTAGCTAGCTGTAGATATGTTTTGGGCTTTTTGTCTTTAATTTATAGGTAATTGGACATATTAGGTAATGATTCAGGCCTATGAATGCAACAAGGGGTGACACTATATTTCTGCTATATTGCCCTAAAAATAAAAAAAATGCTTATAAAGCTTTTAGGTCCACTAAGGTTGCCATTAAAGGATTTGGTGTTCTTTCAAAGTATTTTATTAATTTCATTACAGTTTCTTTAGACAAAAACATTCAAGATTTTTGTCACCTTTTCAATATTTTGGGGAAAAGAATCATACTTTTATTTAGCAAAAATGCATTTAATTGCTAAAAGGTGACAGTAAATGCATTTATAATGTCACTAAAGATTTCTATTTCAAATAAATGCTGTTCTTTTGAACATTTTCTATTCATCTGTGAATCCTGAAAAATAAAATACATCAGTGTACACAAAAATATTAATCAGCACAACTGTTTTCAACATTGATAATAATCAGAAATGTTTCTTGAGCTTTAAATATCAGTATATTATTATGATTTCTGAATATCATGTGACACTGAAGACTGGAGTAATGATGATACAAATACAGATTTGATTACATTAATAAACTACATTTGACATTAAATTCATATAGAAAACAGAATTGTGAAAGTGTTTCACAATTGTGCTGTTTTATTATAAAAAATACAGTCTTGGTGAGCAATTAAGACTTCTTTTAAAAACATAAACAAAAATATTACTGCACATAGACAACAGTTGTTTTAAAATGTAATAATATAAAAAAAACACTGATTTACTGTATTTTTTGATCAAATAAATGTAGCCTTTGTGAGCAGAATATAGTTTTTTTTAATATTAAATTTAAGCATATTTTCCTCTAAGCACTCCAAAAAAACATAAAAATCACCAGTGAGAATTGTAAGAATTGCTCTAAAGTGTTAGTTCAGATATGTGTTTAGTGTAAATGACATCAGAATGTAATGAAA
>CM049871.1:40536416-40548916 GCA_027474115.1 Schizopygopsis malacanthus
ATAAATCAACCGTTATGGATTAAACAGTACACAATCCCTTCATATCATTTTTTTTTTGCAAGTCATATTTGACATGTATTGCACGTGTTTCTAAACAAACACACCTAATAATACAAACCATATCAGTGAATCACCTTTACCTGAACTAATGGACTGCAGTGATACATTGTTCAGGTTATGTTGAAAATTAGAACCAATATTTACAATTCACGAGGCACTCCTGCAGTGTCACATGATCTTCAGAAATCATTATAATATGCTGATTTGCAGCTCAAGAAATATTTCAGATTATTATCAATGTTGAAAACAGTTTTGCTGCCCAATATTTTAAAAGTGATGCATTTTATTTTCAGGATTCTCTAATGAATAAAAAGCTCAAAGTAACAGATCATTTATTTGAATCAGAAATCGTTATAATTATCCTTTACTGTCACTTTTGATTTATTTAATACATCCTTGCTGAATAAAATGGACCCCAAACTTTTGAAAGGTAGTTTGAGTAAAAAAAAAAGAAGAAAATTATGTTTAGTGCTGCTAAAACCTTTACCTTTAAACGGCTAGTTATGGTTTACTCCTCATATTTTATTTTGTATTCCACAGAAGAAATGAATAGCGGTTTGGAGCTGCATGCTGGTAAATAAAAGAGTGAATAAGATATTTTTTTCTACTTTTGGATGAACTATCGATGATTTGTAGGCCACTACTGTGGCTTTCAATACTTTTAAGAGTCTATTCTACTCCATAACAAAATAGATGGTTGAGTGGAACTAGTTGCACTCTGAAAGTAACCACGTGACCCCTAATCATTAAAAACACTAAATGACATAAAAATGGCAATTTTTAACCCTTTGTTTGAAAACATAAAACCTGATTCTGCCTATACTGGATTCTGCCTTATTCTTGATCAATGTTAATGTGTATCGTTTACTGATAGAGGCTAACTGCTTGATATTTATGGTATTTCTGCCTTTATTTCACAGTAGTTTGGTAAGACGCTGGAAAGAGAAGATCATGCAAGCCATATTTGAACTCATTTTCCAAAGATCACGTTTACCAGCACCAACGTGCCTGATCAGGTTTGTTGTGTTTTAGTGTACATCTCTTTGATGCATTTGACCTGTCTTTTTTAACCATATTACTACTACAAGCTACAACAGTTTTATTGCCGTTATTGTCTAAGGAATGGATCAAATGTGTGGTATTGTGGGCAGCTCGACCACAACCACAAGCCCTCTCTGTGAGCCAATCAATGTGGAGAAGAAAGCAGAGCCGCCGCCTTTTGCCCAATGACAAGTGGGGCGGCAGCGGCCAATGCCAAGCCGATAGTCAATCGATACGACGGAAAACCTGACATTAATCCCAGAGAACCTGCAAGATGATCAGACGGACACAGAGATGAACAGACACTCCATCGTCGTCTTAATGGTCTTACTGGAGGTCAGTACGTTTTATCATAGCATTACACAATGTCCGTTCTAGCTCAGCATGGACCACTGAGGGGTTATATACT
The DNA here is from genome assembly GCA_027474115.1 of Schizopygopsis malacanthus. Classification (NCBI taxonomy): domain Eukaryota; kingdom Metazoa; phylum Chordata; class Actinopteri; order Cypriniformes; family Cyprinidae; genus Schizopygopsis; species Schizopygopsis malacanthus. Next base: position 40,537,927 of record CM049871.1, read on the forward strand.
AATGTACTAAAGTTATTTTGCCCAGAAAGGCCTGGTGCTTTCTAAATGTCAAAGTCAAGATTATACATCCTAAGACTAAGGCTAAAACAGAGAAAATGCTGAAGTTAAAATAGACTACCATCTTGTCTGAGACCATAATAGAGATCCTGTATAAGACCAATACTTTGTCTGAGACCCAAATCCACACTAAAGTCACATTTCTGTGGACTTCATGGGTCTTGTCCAGAGATATCATGTCCTCTAAAGAGATACAAACTTACAAATGTTGGTATCCCTCACTTAGGGATCCTCAGTGGTCAAAACAGACTGAAACAATTTCATTTTGCCTTTAATTTCATTTTCAATCATTTAAATTTCATTTTTGCCTTTAATTTCATTTTAAATGAAATTTCAATTTCATTAAAAAGACCGTTTTTAGAGATTTATTTATTTTATCCCCCAAAAATTGCTCTGTATTTTCATATTTCCCATTTATTTCCTATGGTGGTCATTTTTAAGACCACTTGGCCTAATCACGTTCACTATTTTTATTTTGATCTTTTAGCGAGTGCCACAAAAGTGACTTTTTTTGTACCATTCCAAGAAAGTTTAAAGAAAAGTAACAAATTAAAAATGTAAAGTTTAATTAAGTGGGTTAAGATTGTTGGTTCAGTCCATCGATGTATTGCTCATTGAAGTTGTTGATGACAAGAGAATCAGCCCAGACTAAATATTACAAATGTATGACTTTGCAGGGAGAACAATCATAAGACATGGGCATGTACTGTAATAGTGTTAATCCAAATGGATGTGCTCACAAATATTGCATAAATGTAGTGATGTTCTGAATTTTTTTTTTTACAGATTCTTGTTTTCTTTATTCTAAAATAGTTCAGTTTTGGATAATTTAGCTCACTAAAGTACTTCGGCAATGAGCTGCCTTATTATTTTGTCACTAATCTAGCATCCTTTTTGCGTATGATGAAATGAGTTTACTTATCACATATCCATAAAAACACACCATCGGAGAATGAACTAATGGGTTTAGCTGAATTTTTTTGGTTGCAAAATTCTGTGCATCACAATTTAAAGTGAAAATCCTTTGCATTGTGTGAGAGCCTTTGAGGGCCATGTTATCGGTGAAACTAAAGTACACAAGTACCCAAGATTCTTTGATGTCACTGTTATTTCTAATCTCTACACCCCGTTGAAGTTTCAAAGCTTTTGTAAAAGAGACACATTGACACTGAACACGCTGAGCATTGCCTCTGAAATTCTGTGCAACTTAGACCGACTTGTTTCAAACGCCCGTCACATTAAAGAAAGAGGGAGTGCAAACAGAAGTCTCCGCCACCTCCTATTCTCTTCCTTATTTCCCAATCTGTTATGTCTTGACATCTCCATTAACTCATAAATCCAATACAGTGGAGCTCAACAAAATTTATCTTCTACCAATCTACAGCGAGGTTCGGGTAGAGGGAGCAACTGGAGACCGGAGAGGAGGAGAGAGGGATGGGAAATGATGAGAAGATCAATCGGTCCCTGGGCTGTCACTCCACTCGCTCGTTTTCACATCCATCTCCACCCCTCCTCCCTCCGTCCGTCGGAGACTGACACCACCCCTCCTTTCTCTGGCAGGCCCGGCGGATTCTGCAGGCGCGGCTGTTTCGGGCCTGCAATAATCCGATTGAGTGTGGGATCAATGACAAGCTGTGGTCAGCGATCTGTAGTCGCTCCGGCTCCCATTGCACGCTGACCACAGGATCCCCAAACCGCTGACCGCCTAACCGGCATGGCCTGACCACTAATTTGGTCCGCTATGCCAAGGCGCTCGGCCAAGGTGGGCAAGTAAAACTGGCATGTGAAAGGCCTAAATTATACTGCAATTATGACTCCCAACTTTAAAGATTGTACAGGTCTCTGTAGCTCAAATGGTTCTAGTTACAGCAAGATCTTGAGTTTACCTTGAAATTAATGCAATTAGTCCAATTTAAACTTGAAGTGATGCCTGAATTCACTGGAATTTTCCCAACGATTGACAACTTTTTGGACAGAAAGTGATGCTTTTTGTCAGAAATTTGAGTGGACGATAAATCTGCATCATCACCTCTCCAGAGTTTGTACTGTAAGTTGATTTGATCAAAACATCTATTAAATAACTACTTAGTGTGAAATATATTGAAAACACTCACTTTATGTAAGCTTTTCTTGAATTAGTTGTATTCATTGCATGGCCTGCCCACTAATTTGGTCCGCTTTATTAAATCTAGACACATTCCTGTAGCTCGTCTGGTTCCAGTAATGACAAGGTCCTTGATTTACCTTTAAATGAATGCTCTTGATCTCCTCTTCATGCTTGAATTGATGCCAAAATGTGTGCTTGAAAGTTTCCCAACTATTGCCAACTTTTAGGACAGAAAGTGATGCTATGGTCTGCTATGTTAAAGGTTAGATCTGTTCCTGTAGGTCAGCTGATGCCAGTAATGACAAGGTCATTGGTTGACTTTAAAATTAATGCACTTGGTTCCCTGTTTCTACTTGAATTGATGACAGAATTTATATTTGAAAGTTTATTAAAGGTGGGTTATGCATTTTTTTTTTAAAAATTCCTACAAACTTGTAGCCAATCAGCAGTAAGGGGCGTGTCTACTCATGATGCGAGGAGAGAGCGCTCAGTGCACATGACGGACATTAGCCGAGCCGAGCGACAACAGAAAGATAGAGATGGCACATAAAACACAAGAGGAAAACATCTGCGGAACAAAAGAAGGCTTGGTGTCTACACCGTGCTGCAGCAGCTAAAGTCTGTCTACACTGGACGCGACAAAGTGACCATTGAAAATCATTTGTGTCAATATGTCATAAATAGAACTATAATAGAAATAGAGGGATTTGTCGTGTCGCGGCGCAGCATCCAGTGTAGACAGCATCACTGATTATAATGATGTCTATAGTATTTTGTCACGCCGCACTGCTCCGCTCACATCCGTTGTAGACACGGTGTTAAGATAAGGCAAGAACAAGGACTCATGTAAATATCGAAGCAGCTTTTTTCCAGCATTGGAGAGAACTCGAGGAGCGGGAAGGCCTGTGATTGGGTGCCGGGGTTGCTTTGTTTCTTCTCGATAGGGGAGTAACATTGGTTTTGCTTTGTTTCACAGAACTAATAGCTGCCGTACGTATGTGGGGGACGGAGCTATGAAAATAGGGGCGAGACCCTTTTGGGGTAGAGGCATGTTTGTTTTGGTGATTTCAAATGTCAACATTGACTACCAAGAAATCACTTACCCCACCTTTAACTCTTGTCAACTTTAACGGACTGAAATTGATAATTCTGCCCTATTGCCACTTTGGAGTTTGTATTGTTGTATTGTAAGTTTAAATAAAAGCATCTACTACAAAACAAATTACTCAAATATATCAAAAAACACTCAATTTACGTGAGCTTTTTCTTAAATTTACTTTAATTATTACATGGTTTAATCACTAATTTGGTCCACTTTATTAAAGGTTGGACATGTTCCTGTAGCTCAACGGGTTCTAATAACAACAAGGTCATTGGTTACCCTCAAATGTAATGCTCTTAGTCCTCTGTTTATACTTGAAATGAATTTATAGTGGAAAGTTGCCCAGCTCTTGACAACTTTATGGCCCGAAAGTGATGCTTATTGTCTGAAATTTGAGTGGTCGATAAATCCGCACCATCGCCTCTTCAGAGCTTCGCCCGTGGGTGTTGGTCAGCCATACTCTCCTCTTGATTGTGTTTGTGTGTTTCTTGTGTGCTTGTGGTGTTCTCGGGTTTCCCTAATGGTTCCCAGGATGCGATGTGGCTGTGGCGGGGGGGAGCTCAATGAGACACATGAGATGCAGCCCAGCGAAAGATATGGCCATCATTGACATCTTCCACAATTCATATCCTCAGCCATTGCAGAGCATGTACACATCAGTAAACACCTTTCCGATTTATGCATTAGACACTAATAGCATTAGGAAGTTGGAATCGCAGGTGATGGAACCGATTCTTCCATTAGCGTAACGTTTTTGTGCCATTTTTCCAAAAGAACCATTATAGCGCACACGTTCTCTCTCAATAACCGTACCTCTTTCCCAGAAGGCTCCAGCCTATGCATGGAAAAACTTTTCTACATAGTTCACAGTTTTTTTTAACGATAATCAAACAGAATCAGCATTATTCTGGTCAGAGGTTTGCTCGATATCTTTGTAGAAACTAATTAAACAAAGTCGGTGCATCTGATGTGGATGGATGGCTTTTTAATGATGTCAGCTGAAGTGAATATGCAAGCGTTTCCGCGCCAATGGCAGATTGCAGATTGATTTTTCTTGGGTGTCATTACATATTATTAAAATCTCACGCAACGAGTGAGGAGAACGTGGTTGAAGACACTGGATTAGATTGCGGCATCTTGCAGACATCAGACGGTGCATTTAGTCTCCTTCTGCATCTTATAGATTTGTACTTCATCTTTTCAATGCTCTTCTAACTCATAAAATATATGGTCATGATATGCATTACTAATGGAAACTTAGTGAAAGAGACAAAGTGTAATTAGTGGATAGTAATGAGATTTATGCTGTTACTGGAATTACACAGATTAAGTGACATGAGTTCATATTTTCATGTAATGGACTGTAAAATCCCATATAATTACAGCCATATCTTGAGTTGAGACCGAAATAATGAGATTACTGTCTTCTTATATTTAAATTGATGAACATTGACACAGTTATTGAAAGTAATTTATGCTAGATTTGGAGTAAATTTACAGCTGAAATGTAATTAGTTTCATCAACACTATTTTCCTGTTTATTACTGTGACGCTGCTTTTTTGTTGTATATAATTCTGTATATAAATAAATGTGACTTGACCAGAACATCACAGAGATGGCATGCATGGGATAGTTCACCCAAAAATGAAAATTCAGTCAGCATTTACATTGCTATGGCACGCTAAGTGTGCTTACTGGCCCAAGTCAAAAGAGTCCTTCCTTAAAGGCATATTTCACTCAAAAAATAAGCATTGTCATAATTTCCAAGATATTTTGCAAAATGAAAGTCATTGGGCTAAATTTAGTCTTTCTTCAAAATATTTTTGAGCATGTTCTATTGAAAAAAGAAAGTCAAATTTTAGAATGACACGAAGGTGAGTAAATGATGGAAAATGGGTGAACTGTCCCTTTAAGTGTGGACTGTTTTGATTTGGGCCAATAAGCATCCACCTAGCAACCGCATAGCAATGTGCTAAAACTTTTCAGCGCTATATCTGAGCAGTCAGGTGTTATGGTGGAGAGTTTATTAAAAATGCTTAGTTGTTTGTCTATAGAGTATTTAGCATTCAATGAGCGCAAAAAAAAGTCTTTGTCGTATGTTTTCATCCTCTTGACGTTGGCATAATGAGTATACAAGTGAATGTATCATTTTAATTGATGCCATCAAGATGTTGCAATCTTTTCAAACAGGATGTTCTTGTTAGTTCTTGTTGATGTTGTATGTTCCAGTCTTGTTTAAGATGTATTCACACAGTATATACACTCTACGTCAAAGCGCTAATTTTTCTTGCATGCATATGAATGGCCTCAGAGCCACTGTCCCGTTGCAGGAGTCCATTCAGTTCATGGGTGTAATGCTACACCATTCCTGCAGGCCTTTGGTGCCGATCCGGTCCAGGCTCCGGCTCAGGGTACCATTGATTTCCCAGCACAGGCTGGACGGCCCGCGCCAGATAAGAAGAAAGCGGATGGAAACGCCGTCTCTCTGTCTGTCCCGCTCTGACAGCCGCTGTATCTCAGTCCGAATTATTACATGTGAAGCTATTTATTTCTTTATTTGCGTCTACTGTAAAGATGTCGTTTCAGAGTTTTAGTCCTCATATCCGTGATAATATGATCTAGCGTGATAGCAGGTTTATCTGTCAGTGTATTTTCAGCCGTATGAAGTTACCCATAAGCACCTGCAGAGGGTGTTGCAGTGTCACATGATACACTGCGCTGACACACTGGCATCAGTTTCTTATTATCCACTGTTCCGGGATCAGCTAAACAGCAATCCCAGATGGGAATCATAATTGTTTTAGCATTAGAGATGACCTCAAACCACCAGATACTTCAGCTCACAGTACGATTCATTTGAATGATGTTTACTCAAACATGTGGATTTTTTTTTTTTTTTGAAAGAGGTGATTACTTTTATTCAGCAAGGATGGATTCAATTGAACAAAAAGTGACAGTAAAGACATTTATGATTTTATGAAATATTTCTGTTTCAAATAAATGCTGTTCTTTTCAGATTTCTATTCATTAAAGCATCCGGAAAAATAAAATTTATCACGGTTTCCAAAAAGATATTGGGCAGTACAACAGTTTTCAACATTGATGATAATCAGAAATATTTATTGAGCTGTAAATATCAGTATATTAGAATAATTTCTGAAGATCATGTGACACTGAAGACTGGAGTAATGATGCTGAAAATACAGCTGCGCATCACAGAAATTGTCTTTCTCTCTCTCTCTCTCTCTCTCTCTCTCTCTCATCACAGAAATAAATTACATTTTAACATATATTCACACAGAAAACAGTTATTTTAAATTGTAATAATATTTCACAATTTTGCTGTATTTTTGATCAAATAAAATAGACTCTAAAACATTTAAAAAGAGATGTTTATTAAATGTTTCTAAGTATGAAAGTTTAATGCAGAACAACAGATGGTTTGCTTGCCTTGCATTAGTTTTCTGTAAATAATCAATTTCAGTAATTGCATCTCATTTGTGGCAAACAAAAGGAAAGAAAACCACAAATCAGATGCTGTCTTTATCTCATTTGTCTCTCCTAGTGAGCAGTGGCATTACATGCACCTCAGATGTTTCTCTTAAAATCATTTCTCAAACTGAGCAGAAGTATGTAATCAAACGTCTGAGATCCTGAGCTAATATCAACACATGTCTGGTTTTATTTCTGTATTTTTTGGAACAAAGTTGCTAATAACTGAGGGCTTTGAGTAACATGCAGTGTTTTATCATATTTGATGTTCAAAAAGTTGCAGCCGTGCTGGCCAAACACAACATGACAATTTAAAAACCCGATGTCACATTTAAAAAGTAGTTTAGAGCGGAACGAAAATGATCTGATTTTAAACAAAATCTCAAAACAAGCTGAAACCCAAAGATCGACTGAGAGCGAGATGAGTGAAACAATGTCTCTCTTGGCTCGTCCCCGGGGGAGAAGTGAGACCCTTTTAAGTGCTGTCTCTCTCTTCCTCCTGTCTTCCAGCCCTTCATCCTTCTCTCGGCTCGCTGACATCCTATCAGGCTCAGCGGCCCGGCAGTCGATAGCCCATTAGTAAATAAGGGATGCATAATTTATTAAATATGCTTCAGATACATATTTCAGCCTTGGGTTTCCAGTCATATCTCTTTGAGGAGTTTGGCTTTAATTAGGGTCTCCAGCAGGGGCGTCTCGCTCAAGTGTCTGTGAGTAACGGCACTCTGGACTGTCTCTGTGACGAGGATGTTAAGAGGGAATGAGGGTGATTTGGTGGAGATTTGGCTCGTTGTCAGAGCGTCCTGTCGTTTGCAGCTTCTGGTAATAATATACCTGCTCAAACCAGCTCATGTTGGGTTTTGGATGCTGGTGTGCTGCTATCTGAACCACGTGTGTTTGACTGTACTGTAGCTTAAGCAGCAAGACTTGCTTAGTCATGTTAGTTGGCCAGCTCTGGTAGATCTGCTTGGCTGGTGTGCAGCACTAACCAGCTCAAACCATGGAAATTAATTTCTGATCTAAGTTGAACTTTTGGTAACACGCACGCACGCACGCACGCACGCACGCACACACACATGCACACACTCTGTCTTTCTCTCTCTACACACACACACACACATCTCTGGGTTTACGGGGACTCTCCATAGGCGTAATGGTTTTTATACTGTACAAGCTGTATGTGCTATTGCCCTACACCTGCCCTACACCTAAACTTAGCCCTCACAGGAGACGGTGCATTTCAACTTTCCCCCCAAAAAACGCACTCTGTATGATTTATAAGCGTTTTAAATTATGGGGACACTGAAAATGTCCTCATAAATCACCTTCTCCTTGTAATACCTATGTCATTCCCATGTCATTATACAAATTTGTGTCCTCATACAACACACATAAACATGCCCACACACACACACACACACACACACACACACAAAAGTCCAGATTACGTTTAGCTTGATGATGAAAATCCATCAATCAATATTATTTTAAATTCACATTTCTGTAATTGTTGTTTACATGTTTTTTTATTATTTGAATCAGTGTAAATTAACTAATGTAATTCCAAAAAAAGAAACAAAGAAAATACTTCCGTTGTCTATAAACACTTTACAGTTCCACTAAAATATAAATCCCCCTTTTCAGTTTACATTGTTATATATTTTCACTTTACAATGGATCTGAAAAGCATAATCTCACAATATAAAAAATATGAATGATTTAGATTCACAATAATTTAATAGTTTAATGCTTTACTATCATGGTATGAGTTTCTTAAATCAGAAAATATTATCTCATTTAGTACAAATTCTACCATTATCTATAAACGCTTTACACACACATATTAACTTTACAATAATGCAAATTGAGGAATAAAGAAGTCTTAATAGTCCTATATAAATTTTCTTTTCATTTCAAAATGTAATTTCTTTTGATTTTGGAGTGAAATATGACCCACACATGTTCTATATACAGTGTGTGTTTGTGGACTGGGCACAGTTTTTGTGAGGCTTATATTAATGAATTATAGTAATATCTTAGTTCATGATTCACAAATAGGGAAGATCAGTCCTTTGCCGGCCCTTCACTTGACACAGTTCCTCCTTCAGGCCCCTAATAATCAGGACACACCGTCCCGCATATCAGCCACAAGTTTAGAAATGAGTCGACTTACCAGCTGCATGCTCACTTGAAGTTCTAACACACGTCTTCAAGAATGACCTTTTCTAGGAGTCATTTAATGCTCTTAAATTCCACATGAAGATCATCTTCCATCACTTCACTATTTTACAATTAAATCCTAATCTAATCATGAAAGGTCTAAGACTCCTTAATAGATATTTGACCACTTTTGTTGTTAAAAAATTATGTTGGAAAATCAATAGATTAATTTATGACAAGAGTGCACCTGAAAAACCTACATCATAACAGGAGTTCTGACCTTTGTCACAGACTGTCTTCTTAGTTTATCCTATCACGCTTTAGAAATCATAAGAAATTAAATATCAAAATGCATCCTTTGATACCCATTTAGAATCAGACATTGCATTATCATAGCAATGGTACATAAAAATCATGTTACAAAATGTTTTCGTTTATGAATTATAAAAATGTAAGTTTGGATAGTGCACTATAAAGTGAGTGACAGTTAAGGGGTTAATGCAGCGTTAGTCGTCACTTTTACTTTCACTTTCTCTTTAGTGAATTGACTGACGTTCACCGTCTTGCACAAAGTTTGCACGTGTTGCTTGACCACTCTCCCATAATATCAATCGTTTATAGACCACATATTAGGCACTTTTTTAGGTTTGTCTATATATGTTGTTTATTATTCAATGTTAATGAGAGTGACACCGAGAGTTAAAAAAAAGTTTCTGAAGAGCGCCGCTGATCATTATAATAGTCAGTGCACTTATTCTTCATGGCAGTGGGATTTTTCTGTGTTGTTGGTCCAAGCTGATATTTCCTTTTTATGTCATAGAAAGCAGAATCTTCTAGACTGTGGAGTTTCATTACTTTTTATGTCATAATTATAATTATTCATAATTTTGACTTTTATCTTATGACTTTGTATCTTATAATTTCTGCTTTTAAGTTAACATTTTGGAGATACAAAGTCATAATTATGACAAAACGATTATGAAATAAAGTCTAAATTATGAGATAAAAAATATATTATGATGAAGTTGAAATGGAGATAACATAATTATAATAAAAAAGTCAAAAAGCTAAAATTATGAAACTGTAATAATTATGACATTAATAAGTCATACAAATGCCATAATTATAACAAAACGAGTCAAAATAATACAAAACCTTAACATTTCTACTTTTTATCTCATAATTATGATTTTTTTTTGTCATTATTATAATTTACTTAAGCATTTTCTTTTGGAAAGGAAGGAGAAATTTTGGAAAATGTTCACGATTCCCTATTATTGATATTATTGAGCTCCATAAAAAATGAGCACAACAGCAGTAACTCAATACCGAGATCAAGAAAGAAAAGGCCGAGATGATTTGAATTTGCTGAAAATGTCCTTCTTTCTGCTCACATATACTCTAACATGTTAACTTTGAAGTGTTTGAGCTTGAGAAAGAGATTTTCTGACAGATGACTGCTGCAGAAAGCCAACAATCTTCTCGTCAATCACACATGTATGCTCAAATATGCACATTTGCATGGTTCCTGTGCATATAATGTTACTTTTTGATTGAACGGCAAATATTTGGCATATGAAGAGACAGCCCATAATTGCATAAATGTCTGACGAATCTAGCCAAGATTCACAGAACATGCTCATTTGATGCGGTTAGGCCTTTGAGATGATTTACAGGAATAATTTCTTTATTTTGATTTGAAAAGTTGAGGTTTAAGAGTCGATAATGGTCATAGATTACATTCAATTTGCTGAAATTGAGAGATCTCAGAGGCTGGATGCAGCTTTGTGCCTGCAAGCCACTGAGGAGCAGAAGGCAAGCAAATATTATCTGGAAATGTGTCCCAGAAGCTCTCAGTCGAGTCGAGCAGTGAGAACGAGGAGCACGTGCTTTCCATTTGAGCCCTTTCACCGCGGCATCAAAGATACGGCATATGCTGAAAGTGTAAACACAGATCATGTGTCCCTCTCATCTGTCTCAGCACCTTCTCCTTCCTCCATGCTGCAGGACTAAATCTCTGCTAATGCTCTTTACAACTGTTAGAGGTGTTGTGTTAAGGGATAGTTCAGCC
>CM049871.1:40553916-40566416 GCA_027474115.1 Schizopygopsis malacanthus
AATCTCATTAACATCAAATCTTTTCAAGTTGCACTCATGTAGAATTACTGTACTACTGTAGAATTATTCATTTATACAGATTATTATAATACAACTTTTGGTCTATATTCTATAACATTCTGTCTCTATTTCCTTGATAACTAGTTAGCAATCAAATCAGTTCATTACCAAACCGTGTGAAGCAGTTTCTTAAGAGAACAAGTTAACTAAAAGAGTAGCTCTGTTACGACTCTGTGTGAATGTACTGTAGCTGTTCTGGTTTATGGGAAGGTCATACATTCATTGTGGTTATTTTGTGCCGATTCAGCAGAAATAAAAATTCCTGTCTCAGTTTGTGTGCTATAGAGATGGCCATAATCATAACCACCAACCATTATTACTCATTACTGTGGTTAACTATCACTAACAATTCAAGCCATGTGAAAGTTCCCCGACTGACCTCGGATCAGTTTTAATAATTATTAAAAATTCGGTAATTGGTTTTTAACCTTTACATATAAATGGTATATATATATATATATATGCATAAGTACTTAAAATAAAAAAATGGCTGTAGTACTATAGTAACACCATGATTTCTATAATTGTACTTATAAGATCAATGTGCTTTAAATGCACAATAACCTGGTTTATATATTTATCATCAATGAATCCAATGTTTCTGTGCTAGACATATTGAACCATGCTCAAGCTTTTTAACTAAATGTACTTGTTTTCACAATGAACAGATTTATGCTGATTCTAAGCAATTTAATGAAATTAAATTTGTAAATATGATTATTTAACAAAAATAATAAGAGACTATGCTATGCTTTTTTTTTGAGTGGAGGGACTTGATCCTTGTATGTATTAATGACTAATATGCACCACATTCAGTTTATGAGTTAAAACTATGCAAAAGCAAAACAAAAGCATGTGCATCACTGGCAAACGTTGGGTGCTCGACAAAAAAGATAATAAAAACCAAAACAAATGTCGGCGCACCAAAGCTGCAAAAATGCTCAATTCTGTCACATGTGATGTGTTAAAACTGTGATTCAAATACATAAATCTTAAATTTAGCCCTAAAGTTTCCCTCGTCAAGATGCTCCAACAAACAGAAGCCGTGTTTTTATTTCAGCATTGGCTCACAGTTGGCTCTGCATATGAAACTGGTTTGATACAGGAAGTATTTGAACAACCTTTAACGTATGGTGTTGCCGTCATACTTTTCCCCTCTATTTCTCTGCTAACTTCTCTTTTCAGTTGCAATGAAATAGCTGAGTTCCTCTTTCCAGCAGTCTCATATCAGAAGCCCCTCCTATACTAAACACCACACACACACACACGCACGCACGCACGCACGCACGCACACACACACACACACACACACACACACACACACACACACACACACACACACACACACACAACACCCTGCAGCTGATCTCAGGTCAGTCTACTGGACATCTGCCTTAACACTGAGCTGAGGTCAGTCTGCTGAAGTCATGTGATACAAGAAGAAAGTGTTAGTGATAACAGACCACAGCAATGAATAACAATGGTTAGTGGTTATAGTGTTCAATTACCAAATTGATTTAACATGGTACTCCGGAAAGTGGTTTAAAAAGTGACATTCATTTATGTATGAAGATATACATCACATTAAGTGTATTAGTTTATGCATGTTAAAGGGATACTCCACCCCAAATTGAACATTTAGTCATCAGTCACTTACCTGCATGTCGTTCCAAACCCATAAAAGCTTTGTTCGTCTTCGGAACACAATTTAAGATATTTTTGGATGAGAACCGGGAGGCTTGTGTCTGTCCCATTGACTGCCAAGTAAATAACACTGTCAAGGTCCAGAAAAGTATGAAACACATCATCAAAATAGTCCATATGCCATCAGTAGTTCAATCTGGCTGGTATGAAGCGACGATTATAATTTTTGTATGCAAAGAAAACTAAAATATCAACTTTATTCAACAATTTGTCTCCTCCACGTCTCACCATAGGCGCCAATTTGGAGAGCATCCAGTGAACGCAAACTGTGTACGCTCTTCTGTGTCAGCCGCACCACACGGACACGTCTTCTGCGTTTATTTACGCTTTGATTTGAATGAAAACAGTGTATCCGTGTGGTGCGAATTGTTGAATAAAGTCGTTATTTTTGTTTTCTATGCATATAAGAAGTATTCTCGTCGCTTCATAACAGTCAGATTGAACCACTGATGGCAGATGGAGTATCCTGACGATGTGTTTCATACTTTTCTAGGGTAACCTAATTAACCTTGACAGTGTTAATTACACTGAAAAAAATATTCATTGAATTTACTCAATTTTTTAAGGGAAGTGGTTGCAATCAATTTATTTTAGCTACATTTAAATAAACACATTTAGTTGACTGGCTTTCAACATATTTTTTTTATTAAATGTAGCTAAAATAAATTGATTGCAACCACTTACCTTAAAAAAAATTTTTTTTTTAGTAAATTCAATGAATCATTTTTTCAGGGTACTTGGTAGTCAATGGGACAGTCACAAGCCTCCCGGTTCTGAAGATGAACAAAGCTTTTAAGGGTTTGGAACAACATTCATTTTGGGGTGAGTATCCCTTTAAAACTGAGTTTTCCCAATGCATGGACTTTTTATATGCAATTCAAAAATATAAATCTAAAATTTAGACCTAGATATTTGTTTAATTTTTGCTTAAGTTCCATTTGGAGATGCCAGAGGCACAGAAATGATAAGCGCCACCTCAAAGAAATCCCAGAATGCTCAGTGTCGACGAGGCAAGATAATCAATGTAGTTTATATCCATCCTGGAAAAAACTGCCTAAATTGGTTATCTGTTGTCCTAGACTGGTAGAGTTGGTTAGGCTGGTCGGTTATGAGTTGCTAGTCAACCCGCTAAACCAGGGGTCACCAAGTTCGGTCCTGGAGGGCCGGTGTCCCTGCAGAGTTTAGCTCCAACCCTAATCAAACACACCTGAAGCAGCTAATCAAGCTCTTACTATGTATACTTGAAACTTCCAGGCAGGTGTGTTGAGGCAAGTTTGAGCTAAACTCTGCAGGACACCGGCCCTCCAGGATCAAGTTTGATGACCCCTGCGCTAAACCATCTAAACCAGCTAACTTTAACAGACTTGGAGGCCAGCTAAACCGGTCTAAACCAGCTAACTTGAACAGACTTGGAGGCCAGCTAAACCGGTCTAAACCAGCTAAGACTGGCAAAGGTTTTAGGTTGTTTCTTCAGCAGGGATTTCATGCAGATTTGTAGTGTTAATAAAATGTTAAATTCATTAAAAATGTATCCAATATTTTATGCAAAAATGTATTTGCAATGTATTTTCTTGCTTTATATATATATACAAAAAATTGTATTAAATAAAAGAATATGATGAGTTGTAATTTTTTTTAATTAATCAAAATAATTAACCAATTTCAACTTCATTTTAAGTTAAACAAGATTCAACTACAATTTTTTTAATTGACTTTTGCAGACAAATGTACTGAAGTTTTTAAGTTGAAGTACATAGATATGGTTTAAATCAGTCTCTTATGATGTTATGTTTAAGTTAGTATGCTGCCCAAGAAGTCAGCTGCCTATGTAGGCCGTGACAGCAGGCAGTTCACTAGGCAGTTAAAGCTCATACGCAATAGTGCGCTTGTTATGATTTGTTTCACATTGATTGATATTTGAAAGATATAATATCTGTCTGTGGCTGAGCTTCATGGGAACTTGTGGTCAGGAGCTCTGTGTGTGTGTGTGTGTGTGTGTGTGTGTGTGTGTGTGTGTGTGTGTGTGTGTGTGTGTGTGTGTGTGTGTGTGTGTGTGTGTTGTGAAATCGTGGGTTTCATCATAGTAAAACAGCCACAGACATTGTTCGCCTTTGTCCTCTTTGCCATCATGGGCAACCGCTTCCACCACAAGCCGCTGCTTTCCAACACACCGCCGGCTGATCTCAGATCAGTTCCAGTTCAACATCTGATCTGAGATCAGCCGTCCTCTCTTCAGCCTCACGCTCAGTTCATATGTGAAGTCATGGCTTACCTAACTTTACTTATCAATTATGAAGCAAAGCGGAGAGGAAAAACACACACGGCTCTCTCCACTGCACTCTGTCTTCTCACGTTCCCATCACCTGTCTCTCCTCCGGCCCTCACACTATTAGTGCTTTTAACAGGAGAGCATCTGTAATAACAGACCAGTGTCGTTATCGTTAGCTAAAGCTTTCGTTCATCACAATTAAGCCTAAGTAAAATTACAAATATATACAAATATTAGATGAAAAACTTGAATTGTTGACTTGACAATGAACTGAAATAAAATGAGTTTAAGTAATAAAATGAGTAAAACTACAACTGAAATAAAAAATAATTAAAATCTGCACAGAAATATTTGAAAAGAAAAAACTAACTAATAAAAATTACAAATGTACAACAAAAAACTTTAACTAAAATTATTCAAATTCAGAATATTAATAAAAAGTATAATAATACAAAATAATAATTAAATATAAACTCTTGAAAAAAGTTTACATTTATGATGAATTACGAAGAATAAAAACGTATTATAAAATAATTTATTATGACATTAATATAGAAAACATAAATATTATGCAATTAAAACTAAAATATTTTTGCTAATTGAAATACAGCTGAAATAAATTATAAAATAATAAAAATTAGACATGTTGCCTCGGCAATCAACTGATATAAAATAATATTTAATTGAAATATGACTAAAGCTTCAACTGAAATAAAAAATCTATTAAAGTCTAAATAGAAATATTAAAAATAACAATCTAATACAAATGAAAAAATGCACAAAAAAAGCTAAAGCTGAAATTAAGATGAAAATTAAAAATGTAATTTAATTCAAAATATTAATAAATATTAATACTAAAATTACTTTTTGGAATTTATAATGGATTTCATATTTTAATATGAATAAAGTTAGAATTGAAAAATATTTTTATTTTTGACTGATGAAATTAATATTGAAAATATGAATAATGGTATATAAATAACACTGTTTGTACATTTGTAGAAATGTGTGTAGAGTTCTAGGATTTATTTCCATCCAAAAGTAACAAGCACAGATTATTCCCCAGACTTAGTTTGATAATGCTTCACACAAAGCTCGTGATATGGTTGATGAGCGGTCAGAAGTCTAGTTTCATGTGATTGTTGATTTATAACGGCACGTGTGTGATGTCACCTGATGAATTCTGGGTAATTCACGTTCTGTCTGTTATGGAAATCATCGCTCTGTCTGTTGGGCGGCACAAAGCGTTATCATTCAAATTAAGCTGCTTCTCTTCGACTCCTTCTTTTTATTCAGTGTCTTTTATCTCTCTTTCTTCCAACAGCCTTTTATTTTTCAGACCAGCTTTATTCTTAAAGTTGATGTAAGTGAAGTTTCTGTAACACGTTCACTCTTTGAGGCTGTGTTGATTTCACCTAAAATGAGATCGATGCAAAGTGAGAGTTTATATTAGCATGGTTCAGCATGTGAGGAGCAGTGAAAATAGCCGTGTGCTGCTGCTTACGCGCGTGGTGTGAATGCTGTAACCCGTTAATATGAGCGGGAAACGTGTCGTCTGCACACTGCTGATGCTAGACGTGTGAAACATGTGACCGTGTAGCAGGTGACCGTTTGAAGTGTTCACTGTTGAACCATGCACACTGTTTTACAATACTTTCTCAAAGAATATAGGCATGCTGTCTAAAACACAGAGTCTTTATGTGCAGTTCACTCTTTATTCAGCTTGCTAATACTTTATTATGTGTGTCATAGTTGAAAAAAATGAGTTTGTGGCTAATTTCATATGTTTCTAAGCGTATGTGAAAGTTTAATTTAACAATAGATATCATATTTTGAGATTGAAACAAGTTTGAATTAATCATGGATTTTTATTATGGTTTCCCTCCCTTTTTTCCTTAACGATGGTTTTCATATTTTAAGATTAAAATCTTGAAAAACTGAATTTATGATGATTTCATGGGAACTCTTGTACATTTATGGATTGTGTATTTTAAGATGGAAATCGTTGGAAGTTTGAAATTATTATGGATTTCAGATTTTAAGATAATATTTTTGAAAATGAATTTATGATGAATTTCATGGGAACTCTTATAAATTTATGGATTTTGTGTTTTAAGATGGAAATCGTTTTATGGATTTCAGATTTTAACATTGTTACTCTTGAAAAAGTTTGAATTTATTATGAATTTGATTATTGAAACTTGAAAAAAATTTAATTATTTTAACACCTTGTAACTGACTCATCTTGAAAAGCTTTAAATTATTATGATGAATTTCATATTTTAACACAGTAACTCTAGAGGAAAAAGTGTACATTTATGATGGGGATATTCATATTTTAAGATTGAAACTCTTGAGGGAAAAAGAATTTATGAAGAATTGAAATATGTATCTGAATTTCACATTACTCTTGGCTGAATTTGATGAAGAACATTTTGAAAATGATTTATGATGATTTCATGGGAACTCTTATAAATTTATGGAATTTTAAGATGGAAATCTCCAGATTTTAACATTGCTACTCTTGAAAAAGTTTGAAGTTTTGATGACTGAAACTCTTGAAAAGCTTTAAATATTATGATGAATTTCATATTTTAACACAGTAACTCTAGAGGAAAAAGTGTACATTTATGATGGGTTTCATATTTTAAGATTACACCTCTTGAAGAAAGTATGAATTTATGATGGGTTTCATATTTTAAGATTGAAACTCTTGAGGGAAAAAGTTTGAATTTATGATGAATTTCATAAAAATATTGAAACTTGAAAAAAAAAATTGTGCTGAATTTCATTTTAACACCTTGGAACTTGAAAGTCTCATTTATGATGGATTTCAGATTTTAAGATAAAAATTGTGAAAATTAATTTATGATGGATTTCATGGGAACTCTTATAAATTTATGGATTTTGTGTTTTAAGATGGAAATCGTTTTATGTATTTCAGATTTTAACATTGCTACTCTTGAAAAAGTTTGAATTTATTATGAATTTGATACAAATATTGAAACTTGAAAAAAATACATTTGTGCTGAATTTCATTTGAACACCTTGGAACTCGAAAGTCTAAATTATGATGGATTTCAGATTTTAAGATCGAAAAAAAGTTAGATTTTATGATTGATTTCATAATTTAAGACTGAAACGTATTGATGTAATGATAGATGAAGAAGGTTTGAATTGAAAACCTGCTTGAAATACACTTCTATGTTGTAGTAGCTGAAGCATCGTCCATCTATTACATACAGCGTCCGTCTCCTCAAACACACCTGCTAACTGCTTCATTAGCTCACATTACAGTGTGCTCGGAGGCACGTCTGTCTGTCTGTCTGTAATTAACCTATAGCTGGTGATTGTCTGCGAGCGTGTGTGTGTGTGTGTGTGTGAGCGTGAGCTGTAATTAGACCGTCTTTGACAGCGTGGTGATCATGTGTCAGTAGTTTGAGGCGTGCTGTAATTACCATGTGCATGATCAAGTGTCATGGCTGGCCTGTTCACTGCGAGTGTGTGTGTGTGTTAGAGCGAGACGCTCAGTAATTAACATCTTTGATCTGCTAGAGAGAAAGAGAGAGAGTACTCGAGTAGGAGAAAGTAGGCGAGGGATAAAACAGGTGGCTCAAGAAGAGCAAACGGTGGCTTTTTACACCCACCGACCCGCACACGTTTACTGTTATATCAAGATCAGCATTGGGTTAGCTGGAATTCAAATTAATGTAGAGTTAAACGAACTCTGACCTTAAATGCATTTTTGTACATTTAATACAAATAATTCATTCAAAAATGCTAGTAAATGTCACAAACAATTGAAACAAAGAAATGAGAAGTAGCACTTAGAATTAAATGTGAAATTTTGAAGTAGAATAAAAAAATCATATTTTCTTGTAAAATGTACTCCATTCATTTTTTGTTTTTTTTACAAATGTATTGACAAAAATATTGGCAAAAAGAATGCACTACCATTCAAAGATTTGCCATTGGTATTCTTTTGTTAGTAAGTATTTATTAAATGGGTCAAAAGTGACAGTAAAAACATTTATAATGTTGCAATATATTACAAATAAATGCTTTTCTTTCGAACTTTCTGTTCGTCGAAGAATCATAAAACATGTATAATGGTTTCTACAAAAATATCATGCTTCCTAACTGTTTTCAACATTAATAATAACCAGAAGTGTTTCTTGAGCTGTAAATATCAGTATATTATTATGATTTCTGAAGATCATGTGACACTGAAGACTGGAGTAATGATCTGAAAATACAGATTTGATCTCAGAAATAAATTACAGTTTAATTCACATAGAAAACAGCTATTTGAAACTGTAATAATATTTCACATTTTTTACTGTATTTTTGATCATAAATGGCAGCTTTGATGCGCAGAAGAGACTTCAAAAACATTGTATCAAAACCATTTCAAAAATCTGACCGACCCCAAACTTTTAGTTTACATCACTCTCAGAAATAAAGGTACAAAAGCTGTCGCTGGGGTGATTAAAAGCTGCTAATATGTACTATTTAGGTACTAATATGCACTCTTTGGGGGTAAATAAGGTACAAAAGCTGTCGCTGGGGTGATTAAAAGCTGCTAATATGTACTATTTAGGTACTAATATGCACTCTTTGCTACTAATATGTACTATTTAGGTACTAATATGTCTTTGGGGGTAAATAAGGTACAAAAGCTGTCGCTGGGGTGATTAAAAGCTGCTAATATGTACTATTTAGGTACTAATATGCACTCTTTGGGGGTAAATAAGGTACAAAAGCTGTCACTGGGGTGATTAAAAGCTTCTAATATGTACTATTTAGGTACTAATATGCACTCTTTGGGGGTAAATAAGGTACAAAAGCTGTCGCTGGGGTGATTAAAAGCTTCTAATATGTACTATTTAGGTACTAATATGCACTCTTTGGGGGTAAATAAGGTACAAAAGCTGTCGCTGGGGTGATTAAAAGCTGCTAATATGTACTATTTAGGTACTAATATGCACTCTTTGGGGGTAAATAAGGTACAAAAGCTGTCGCTGGGGTGATTAAAAGCTTCTAATATGTACTATTTAGGTACTAATATGCACTCTTTGGGGGTAAATAAGGTACAAAAGCTGTCGCTGGGGTGATTAAAAGCTGCTAATATGTACTATTTAGGTACTAATATGCACTCTTTGGGGGTAAATAAGGTACAAAAGCTGTCACTGGGGTGATTAAAAGCTGCTAATATGTACTATTTAGGTACTAATATGCACTCTTTGGGGGTAAATAAGGTACAAAAGCTGTCGCTGGGGTGATTAAAAGCTTCTAATATGTACTATTTAGGTACTAATATGCACTCTTTGGGGGTAAATAAGGTACAAAAGCTGTCGCTGGGGTGATTAAAAGCTGCTAATATGTACTATTTAGGTACTAATATGCACTCTTTGGGGGTAAATAAGATACAAAGGTGTACCTTTTGAAAAAGTGCCACCCCATGATAACTTTTGCAGCTTTTTGTCAGAGAGTGATGGTGAATATGATGTTCACAGTCCACAAAACCTCCTTAAACTTCATGCAACAGTCACACATCAGAAGCTGTGGTCAGTCGTTTGTGTTAACTTCTCAACTCAACAACAATCGTGACCTCTAACTGTGTTTATGAGGAAAAACACAAGGCTTGTTAACATTGTGGTGGTTGTGTGTGTGGGGTCTTTACCAGCTACAACCAGGCCAGAGGCTCCGAGGTCAAGGGCAGCGACCTTTGACCCCATCTATAAACCACTGAACCGCGGCTCTAATGACTGGAGGTCGAGCGGTGCGATTGTTGTAGCTTGCGGTGCGTCTAAACTTAAACACGCACACGCAAACACAACTTCCGTTGATTAGCATTGAAGCAGTGACTAACGCTAATATGAACTTGCCCGTTTTGTCCTGAAATGTAAAGGAAGAAACTTACTTTAAGAGGAATATTAATAAGCATAAGTGCTTATTAAGGTGATGACAGCATGTGGAGAGTATTTGTTTGTTGCTCTGGGTGCGTGTGTGGGGTCAGAGGGTTTGACGAGGGGAAAGCAGATAATTGGGCCCTTGTGGATCAGCCCAAGAGCAAGAAAACACATCTTACACTCTTTTCATAAGAATTATATTACTATGATTTTTCTTTTTTAATGCATGTGTTTTATGCTGTGTGAAAAGAGATGGCATTGTCTGCATAGAGGGCACACTTTGGTGTCTCATCATTTAAAAAAAAGGAAAAAACAAAGAAAAAAGACAAATTCTGTGGGTTTTTTAATGCAATAATTTTTTTTAAATGTATTAATTTTGTTATTTTTTTAAGTTTAACCCAATGATCATGTTTTTCAGATCTTTTAATGCAAATGTATTTACTTAAGAGTTAGGTTTTATTTGTTTGTTTGTTTAATTATGTGATTTTTGTATTATTTATTTGTTTATTTAGTCTTCTGTTTATTTGAAATGATCTCATTATGCTCTTTTTTTGTTTTAAATATTATGTAATTACATTTAAATGTTGTAAAGAAAAATAGTTTTAATAATTTATTTACTTGTTTATATGTTTTTGTTGTTGTGAGAACTTGTACATTTTATTTTAGATTAAATTAGACAAGATTATAATTTAGCAGTATAACAGTTGTGATTTGACCTGTCCCATAACTAAGGAAATTGTGATGAAAAATGAATCATATAGCAGTGTCATAATCATTGCAATATCTTGAATTCATGTTCAATTCATTGATTCATATAAAAAATAGACAAATTTATTTTAATTGCCAAAAATCCACATTTCTCACGTTGCATTCAACAAAGTTATTGTAAGAAAAATGATAAAATATTTGATCAGATAAATGCTTTTTTTATATTATTTATTGGAAATATGTTAAATTATAACATAAGCATCTCCTGATAACAAATGCATGATCATCTGCTGAAAGGTTGGCTGCTGTGGAAAGTGGTATAATACATAAACTAAGCAATAGTGTTTTATTAGCGGCACGGGGGAGCCGTTCAGATCCTCTCTGTCTTTACACCTGCTGCAGCGGGACTCTTCGGGGTCGCTAACGCTTCCTCCTAACGAGGAGTTAACGATCGGACGGCCCTCGATGTCCATCATCTTCATCAGCGTTAGGCTTTAAACCAATCACCTGCTGAGCAGTGTTATCAACACACCCGCCCACCGCTGTAAACATGCCGTCTAACTCGTTATAATACAGTTCTTTTACAACAGCTAACGCAGAAGACGGCCGTAAACGGCAGGATTTGTGAATCATTAACGGACGATTCACAGCGTTTATTAGGGGAGGAGGATGAGTTAGGAAGTCCATTAAAAATTGAGGCAAAAATAGTGCTTTTTCCTTTTCACAGCGGATGAATCATCTAGAGAAACAGCTGACAGAGCGTTGTAAAAAACCAAATAACATAATTAATAAGTCAAATAAGATATTTCTAATAGCCTAGTCGTTTATTCTAGACAGCAATGCAGTTAAATAGAGAGCTAATTGAGACTTTTGCTTCTCAGATGTTTGTAGATTTAATAAATAAAATGAGTGAATTAATAAATTGCATGTAAACAACAACAAAACATGAGCATTAAATTAAACAGATGAATAAACAAAAAACATTTAAGAAATACATGTACGCGTTCTCAGAACATCAAAGTGAAAAAAGCATTATTTGTTAATCATTTTGGTGTAAGTGTGTAAGCTCAGATCAACGAGGCCTGCGATCAGTCGGATCCAAAAGAAACACAAAACCTGGGCTAATTGAAAGAAAACAAGCTGACAGCACTTTTTAATTTTAGTAAGCTTTACTCCAATGCAATAACTAGCATTTTCAGGAAGAATAAAATCCTCTCTGGATCAGAATGCAATGCGAACACAGCACGATGGTTAAATGAATAAAAAGTTTTTCTTAGTGAACGTGTTATTTTTGTAATTTGTGAACACTTTGAAAGTTTCCTTCTCATATGTAAACTTGTAGTATTTTTTGGTATGTGTTAGCTTTCTTATTTATTTAGCATGGTTTAATTGCCGAAGCGGACGGCGTGTGCTCTTGCAGTAGTTCATGCATGGCTGTGTGATTTTAAAGCTCTGATGAGCTGACATACAGAAGAGGGGTCAGAACCCTCTGTCACGCCATTTGCCTCGTATACTCGACTAATTAAACGCCATCGATAACGCTCATTAATTACTGCCGGCTGTTGTGGAGCTGTATGCAGCGATGAGCAGAGGATGGGGGGGGGGGGGGATTGATCATGAAGATAGATTCAGTTTAATTGAGATGGAAGCACAATGCGTTTCTCAAAGGCCTTTGTAATGATCAGAGGTTGTTGGGATTATTAGCTGTAGGTTGTGAGTAAATTGTGTATTTTTTGGGGGGAATGATGCGAATAGAGGGTTGAAAGACGGTGAATAGGACAAGGTGTCCCGCCGCACCTCATGCTTGATGTCTTAGAGACCTCGTTTCAGGTATGCAACAACCCAGA
>CM049871.1:40568916-40586416 GCA_027474115.1 Schizopygopsis malacanthus
ATTTTGTCATGCCAGTTTATCATTTCTGTGCATGCATGTATGGTTCAACTGAATTGCTTTGCTGCTGCTTTAAATCACTGTAAATATGTAAGTTTATGTAAATTGAAAAAAAATGAAATTAAGTGTTTTTAATATATTTTATTTTAACTCAGTTTCTTTTAAAGATGAAGTTTTCAAAATACTAAGCCTAAAACTGAATATAATTTTATGCAAACTAACTAAATTGATATTTTTTTAAAATAATTTTCAATTTAAAAATAAGGTTATTAATTTAGCTTGAAATATGGCCTGGACATGTTCTCGACAGGTTTAATGATTCACCCATGCTCTGTCTGAAACAAACGAACGCTTCATTCATTAGGAGAGTTTTGATGTATTATTGTGTTTTGTATTTCACCAGCCTGTCTGGGTTAAACGCCTCACATGTAATCATATCATTCTTCCTTTCAGGAATGAAGCGCACTGTGTGTGTGTGTGTGTGTGTGTGTGTGTGTGTGTGTGTGTGTGTGTGTGTGTGTGTGTGTGTGTGTGTGTGTGTGTGTGTGTGTGTGTGTGTGTGTGTGTGTGTGTGTGTGTGTGTGTGTGTGTGTGTGTGTGTGTGTGTGTGTGTGTGTGTGTGTGTGTGTGAGTGAGAGAGAGAGAGAGAGAGATGTGTGTGTGTGTGTGTGTGTGTGTGTGTGTGTGTGTGTGTGTGTGTGTGTGTGTGTGTGTGTGTGTGTGTGTGATGATTATATGTTGATGGGTCAGTGGTCAGAAATGCTGTCGTGTCCCGGGGGTCTCAGTGACTCATGGGTGTTTGAGGATCAAAGCGTTGCTGTTGTCTTTGTTACGAACACAAAGCGTAGGCTTTCTGCTTTCTCCTCGTGTTGCTTCACCTGGTGTCATGTTTCACTGGCTGCTGGGCCGAATGCCAAACAATGACGGTTATGAACATTACTGTAGTACTTACATACAGAGAGATATGTGCTGTTTCTCTCTGTCTTTAATCTTTCATTATTTGATTGTCATGTTTGCTCACACACACACACACACACACACTCGATGATCATCTTGTTAAGTTATTCTAGGTAATCGGTCACAGAATCGACCTCCTGCTGCTCTACAGAATTACAGCGGCCCGGAAGTATGGAAGCCATTTCTGCCATGGAATAAAAAAGCTCATTGTGACTTTTTATCGCATAACCTGTTTTTCTTGCAATTTCAAGTTTATCCTCATCAGAATTTTTTTTTTCCATAAATCAAACTTTTTACAGAATTGCGTGTTCATTATCTAACAATTCTGTTTATATATCCTGCAATTCTGGCTTTTTTTCTCAGAAGTTGTTCTGAATTCTGAAAAATGTAATCTTTCTTTTTAAAACTTTTACAAATTCACAAAATGTGTGTGTGTGTGTGTAAAGAAACCTTGACCTTGACCTTTTCTTTTTCAAACTTTTTCTCTCACATTTTTTTCTCACAAATCAGTGCGCGCGTGTGTGCGTGCATGCGTGCGTGTGTGTGTGCGTGTGTGTGTGTGTGCGTGATGCGTGTGTTGTGTGTGTGTGTGTGTGTGTGTGTGTGTGTGTGATTGTGTTTGGAACAATTCCAATGCCTCAATTTGTGTTTTCAGCAGCAGTGAAGATAAAATCCCAAAATAAACAGATTTTTATCACTCTATATGAAGGTCATGGTTAAATGCCATAGTTTTCTTTTCTTTTTTTCTCATAACCAGCTGTGTTCCAGGAATATCTGTTTGTGTTTACTGATTGCATGAGATTTCTATTTTTAACACATATGCATTATCGTCAGGATTATTTTTAATGAAATTAATACTTTTGTTTATTAAAGTATAAAATGTATCATGGTTTACACAAAAATATCAGGCAGCACAACTGTTTTCAACATTGATAATAATCAGAAATGTTTCTTGAGCAGAAAATCAGTATATTATTATGATTTCTGAAGATCATGTGACACTGAAGACTGGAGTAATGATGCTGAAAATACAGATTTGATCACAGAAATAAATTAAAGTTTAAAATATATTCACATAGCAAATTGTAAAAATATTTCACAGTTTTTACTGTATTTTTGATCAAATAAATGCATCCTTGGTGAGACGTCTTTCCAATTCTTACCAACCCCAAACTTTTGAGCGCAAATGTATTCCAGTAAAAATATCTTATTTGCAGTTAGTGATTAAATCACACCTCTAACATTAAATATTAAACATACTTAATATGAATTGAGGAGAGGTAGGGCTTAAAATGACGACTGTGAGAATATTTCTCTGAATTGATCAATCTTTTTTTCTAAGATTTAAAAATACATTTTGCAGCGCGGCGGATTGTTTCTAGCTCTGGTGAATTATCCAGCCCGGATCGTGATCAGTGGTTTATTGTCAGTTCTGTACAGGAGGCAGATTGTTATCGCGTCATGTGAAAGAGCAGAGAGTGTTGGACTGAGAGGAACAGAGGTCGTCCGGGAGGGGAATTCTCACAGTTCGTCTGGGATGATGTTTGAGTCCTGACTCATCCTCCTCCGGCAGGGGGAATGTCAGCAGGTGTTTGGAGGATCTCTCCGCTTCCCTGACTGCCTCATTCCCTCCCACGCAGCACAGAGAAAGCTCTTTAATATCTCAGTTGTTTCTCCTAGATGGCATTGAGATGAACCGGAGAGCAAATGGACACGTCCTGCTTCTTTCTCTGCCATCTATAAGACTTTCACACATGCAAACGCTACTCCTCCCGGCATGCAGTGACTCAGGGTTTAATAATTATATTCATCATGACTACAGTCTTTATCCACAGAGGTGATGGAAAGTCCCTGTTTTTATCTCTTCACTTCAACCACAGGCAAAAAAGTAGTTGTGAGAATTTTTTTAGGAAAAATGTTTTTGTACAGAAATTATAAAGAACTATTAAATGCAAACAGCTGCCAAATCTTAAACACTTTCTTTTTTTACAGTACCAGTCATTTTATATACCCTTGAACTTGGCAAATGTTATGCCATCAGCCCGTGTCATGGTTTCTCCGCCGTCACAGAGGATGTGTTAAATCGGACATTAGGCCTTGATTTTAGAGGTACTAGCAACATTTTGAGCAAGTAGCTCTCTGTTAATTTCTCATGTGAAAATCATGTGCATACATGCTCTTGTTTTATTCATAGGTTGATGTCAGTGATGCACAGAGAAAATAAAGCTAGAGATTGTAATGCGTAAGCATGCAAAACATTACCATGCACATGTGAATAGTTTCTCGAAGGCACAAAAAAAGTTTCTTGTGTGCATGTAAAAGTTGTTTTTACTTTAGGGACTCTGTATGTTGTCACTTAGAGAAAACCAATGGAAAAATATTTACAGAAGACTACTATATACCAAATATAAAGCTGAAAATAATGCTCTGTGAACCATTTATGTGAAATATGGTCTGAAAATGTACCGAGAGGTTTGGGATTTTGTCATTTTGAAATGTAAAATGTGTAGGAACCCTGTGTTAGGACGAGTTGAGTCTTGATGATGTCTAGCAGAACTGTGCGGGGTGAGTAGGAGGGCTGTCTATGTTATTTATTTATTGTATTTGATGTCTGGGACGCACAGCTGTCCTACACACACATCTCCTGCTGTGTTCCCACTGCAACACATCGTGCCGCATATCCTCATCCCTGAGAAACACAGAAAGAGTTTTCAATTCTACATCACATACTAAACCTATGAACGTTTTATGCTTTCATGCATGTTTGTCACTACTGTACTTTGATAATAGTTGGGGCTCTGAGTTTTACACTAGTTATAATAGTTATAAGTGAATTTAAGAATAAATTATTTCAGCATAATGTAGTATATAATAGTACTGCAAGGTAAGTGCACACCAGTGATCTTTAATGGTTATTAATCTTTTTGTTAAATGTAAGTAACAGTTTCATTTTCTGCTTAACACATTGTTTTTGGCCTATTAGCTTTTCATAATGTGTTATTTCAGACTAGTGCAAAGCAAACATCCAAAAATCACGTTTCTGTATTTTACTTGAGTATACACAAGTGTTTATTTTATAGCACTTTTTTAGATTTCAATTACAATTCACATTTTGAAAAGCAGTTTTTTTCTCCTCTTCAGCTGCACTTTACAAACGTTACAGTTTTGCTCTATTATGAAGGGTTTTGTTTTGATTTTATACATGTTTTCCCTAAAATCATGGTGAAAGTGGGTTTGTTTTCTGTCTGTTGACCGTATTTTCTGATTCATGAAGTGATAGCAAGAGAAATCCAAAACTCCTGTAAAAACCTTTAATATGTCGACACGATGAAACGAGAATCGTTGTGATTTTGTTCTGAAAATACATGCAATACAATGCATATTTATTTTGATAATGCATCATTTGCATATTTAAATAACTAATTATGGTGGTTACTTATATCTGATTAACCTAAGAAAAAATATTTTGTGAACTTAAGATTTTTTCAAGAATTTGATACAAACTTTATGAAATGTATTAAGTTCTTTCTCAAGAAGATGTTCATAAACCCGACCCCTTATCGAGAACCAATTCGAGTTTTTGATGTCATGTGACAGGTTCTTCAGACCTTGAACATTATACTGGTTCAAGGTCTGGAATCATGGAACTTAAAATGTTCCCAAATGGAATCTAGTCTTGTCATATAACATATATCACACCACATTGCAGCGTTGACACGCTTTTATGGAACCTTTCGTTTTTGTCTTCCAAAATTCTAAATTCAAACTGAAATCCCTCGACGGCGTCAGCATTATCAAGCGGGCATTCTACAGCACTGACGTCTGTGGAAGCGTGTCTGCGTGCCGTTCTGAAATCTGACTCCGGGTCAGGAGCGCCAGCATCTGCTCGAGAAACGCTGACACCACCTAAAGCACTCCGCCCAAACGGTCGAGCCAGGACTCAGGTGTGGTGTGTTTGGCATGTGCTGGAGGCGTGGTGCAGGTGCACATGTGCCAATTTAGGCCCGTCTAAGCTGGAGGTGGACGCAGGTGTGTGGAGAGCAGATAATAGGGGCTTGAGGGGATGCAGGGGGCGTTTTGTGTCATGTGAGTTCATTAGACAATATGCGTGTTGGGCAGGAGGCTTGTGCGATATCATGACCCGCTTGGACGTGTAATGCAATGCCTTCATTAAGGGCAGGTGAGACGTAACGAGGCCTGCAATTATGTCGACACCCGGCATGCAAACGCATAATGATGATTTCATTCAGACGGTTTGGACGGAAGGAAAATATTTTGGTGTTATTTTTGATGTTATGCAGTTAATTGTTGGTAAACACTCTTGTATTGTCTCTCATGCAGAATTAAAATGTCACGAAAGGTATCGTGCTAAATGCATAATGAAGTCTACGCTTTGAAGCAGGTAATGCAATCATTCACAGCCTGATGATGCATCGTGTTATGCAAAGGGAAAATGTTCATGCAATTCACTTTAGAATAATGTATGTGTCCTTACATATGCCATTTAATTATCACTTTAACTGCATGTGTGTTGATAAAAGTAAAAGTAATTACTTTAGTAATTAAAAATATATAAATGCTATTGCATTAGAATATCAACAAAGGAGGAAAACATCTGCAAAGTAGCCATTTGGTTTGATATTGTTTTATAAAGCGATATTTTTATGTATTTTTGGCTTTTATGTGTTTCCACCGAATGAAAAACACATAACTAAGTCTAATATTGAAGCAGGTGCAATCATTAAATCCTAATCATTCATAGCTTGATGGGAAAATATGAGGAGTGTTCGTCAATATGTATCAAATATATTACATTTTGTAAATACGCTGTATTTTATTTTCTGTTTATCGTGCAGAATCAACAAGTTGAAATGATCTGTAAGACACCATGTAACATGAACAAAAAATCAAATATGCCATTTAATTTTCTTTTTAATTCATTTTCATGTCAGATGCTAAAAGTCTAAATATTTAGCCCTTACAATTATTTGTACACTTGAGTTATGCTTACAAATATATGAATGCATTAGACAAAAAAACAATGCTAGGGGTTTTCTCTGAATATTTAGTTTTTAACACATTGACATTTATTGTGGCTTAAATATCTTTTTATATATTCTGAAATAAATAAATTCGATCAAGTGGTCACAACCTGCCAGTTTATTGTCAGTAAACACACTGTTTTATCTGTTTATCTTGGAGAATCAACAGGTTGAAGTGATCGGTGAGGCACAATGTAACATGAACAACATCAAATATGATACTTGATTTCCATTTTTTCATGTCAGATGCTAAAAAGTAAGAATATTTAACCCCTAAAATTTATTTGTCACTGGAATTACACTTGAAAGTATAGAAATGTTATTGATATTTTCTCAGAGTATTATCGTTTTTTTTAATGCAATGCTATTTATGATTGGATACTGAATTTTTCACACCAGACATGTGCAAGTTTATTGTCAGTAAATACTGTATTTTATTTTCTATTTGTCTTGCAGAATTAGCGGATGAGACAGATATGAAAGGCACCATGTAAATGTTGACGATCTGCAGCACCTCGATGGCGTCTGAGACACAGGAGTGATTGTGTCCTCTGTTGAGATGGATTTGCATGCTTTAACTTATGCAGCGTGGCTCTCGTACACAAACTCTGTCACACACACACACACACACACACACACACACACACACACACACACACACACACACACACACACACACACACACACACACACATCAACTGTTAAACGCTGCTGCGTTCTCACCTACTCACTCTCAACCCCCCTTCTGTTCCACTCGCACGCTCTTGACAATTGAAACAGACCACATCTATTTCCTCTTTTCAAGCAAATGTGGACAGGTGGAGGTTTGATAGACCAGACTGAACGTCAGATAACTTGTGCAGAAAAAAGCACAAGACTTAAATTTGCTGGAGCATGTGACCTAAACGGCCCAATGGTGCTTGGATGCTTTTTTTCCCCAATTGTGGGGAACAGTTAAACTTGTCTGACTAAGGGAGAAACCAACCACAAACCCAAGTCTGCGACCGGTCACGGCTCTCTAGGCACTAGAAAACAGCGAGATAAAGATAGACGAGAGCGACTCGAGAGGGGGAGGGAGAATACGTGTTGATGTCAGCGTGTGAATCGCCGAAAAAAACCACAGCGCCGCGTTTGTGCTCCGGCTCTCTTGCACAAGGGTAAGCATCAGTCAACCACAGGCTGACCGCCGATCGCAGTCTGCCGTGTCTGTGAACCATGCACAGAATCCAAGGACAGAAGCGCCTCGCTGGACCGGCGCAGGGCGACCATGGGTTTCAGGGTGTGTTTTTGGGGTCCGGTTTAGGGGCTGGAACTTGGAGGGCATTTGAGCGAAGCCTCTGGCATGTCGTCATGGGCGTATTTTTTTGCTCTTTGCAGGGCCGAGCCGGGAGCCCTTCAAAATTCGGGAGCAGATCAAATTGGAAGAGCTGGATTCGGACGAAGACGGAGAGAAGCAGCTGCCGCTCGCCATGGCCTCCAACAGCATCTTCGAAAGCTTCTCGTCCTACCAGTCGTGCTTCTCCAGGGGTGAGTAAACCCATCTCTCATCTCCTTCCAACGCTCATCGATGTGGTGTTTGAGCAAAGTGACGACACCGAGGTGCTGGTTTGCAGTGTCAGTGGAGTACTGAAATCTTGTGGCTGAATCTGAAAACCACAGGTCTGTGGGTTAGTGAGTACTTCACTGGTTAACCTCATTCAACCAGCCGATGCATGGTGGACTCCAGCATGCCGTTTTGGACGTTTCCTTATTGACGAAGCTACCTTTCAGTTCTTGCATTGTGCCAAAATTGAGGTTTTATAGTTTCATGCACAGTGAAATCATAATGTTGCTTAACTTGCATAATAGGTTTTAATGGTCTTTTTGAATGTTTCCTTGTTGAAAAAAAACTAGAGAATGGAAACCGCATGAATTTTATCGCATGCGGTGTGAGTTTGAAAACTTTTTTCGGTTCTTGCATTGTGCCAAACTTTGGGTTTTATTGTCCGTTTGCTGCATAGTGAAACGAACCTGTTGCTTAACCTGCATAATAAGCCTTTAATAGTTGGAGAGGTCGTTTTGAATTACTTTTTGGATGTTTCCTTTTTGAATAAGCTAACAACGAAACTGCATAAGAGTTTTATTGCATGCAATGTGAGTTCGAAACCTTTTTTGGTTCTTGCATTATGCAAAGTTGAGTTTTAGAGTTAGATTGTTTTAGTCCCGTGCAGTGAAACTAACCTGTGGCTAGACTCCAGAATAAGGCTTTAATAGTTTTAGAGGCTGCATTGAATGGGACATTTTGGACATGTTCTTATTGAAGAAGCTAGAGAAAGGAAACCGCATGAGTTTTATCGATGCGAGTTTGAAATCTTCTCCACATCTTGCATTGTGCCAGACCTTACGTTTGAGAGTTAGTTTGTTTGGGGCTTTATGGGAGTCTATCACAGCGAAACTAACCTGCTGTCTAACTTTCAGAATGACTTTAATAGTTTAAAAGGTGGTATTGGATGTATTTTGGGATGTTTACGTATTGAAAAGGACTAGAAAAAGGAAACCGCATGAGTTTTGTTGAATGCATTATGAGTTTGAAAACGTTTTTGGTTCATGCATCGTGCCAAATCTTGAGTCCTCTTTGAGTTTTGTTTATTGTTTTTCATTATTGCATGTCGTGCAGTGAGAAACTAACAACTGTGCTGTTGCTAAATGTTCAGATTATCACTTTAATATTTCAAGAGGTCAAATTAAATGATCAAACCTAAACTAAAATAATAAAATATTTAGTGTTAACAAATTTAGAGCTTCTTCGTTCTATGATAAAGTCAACACCTAAATCTCAGTTCTGTTTTTTTTGCATTATTATTATAATTTTTATAACAGATAGAGAGAAACGGAGTCATGTGTATGCAGCAGTGACACGTACAGTGTCTGGACTTTCCCTCCTCATTAAAGCCTGTGTAGTTTCTCAAGGGCTGTTTTTGATGCCTTCACAGCTGAGGCCTAAAGATGATGCTTTCATGCTGAAATGACTGAGTGAAGGGTGGATGGAAATCACCCTGTAATGGTTAAACTGACTCATTTAGCAGCTCTGAGTGGATCATCACACTTATATTCTGCTGAGGTAATTACCTCTTTATAAGTCACTTCTAACTGCGTTTTAAATACTCATTGTTATTGTGGATCATGCCGTGGGATCGTTTCTAAAGGTGGTGTTAATGAGGTTACGAGGTCTGGTTGCTTTCTTTCCCCAGTTGCTTCTTGAGAAAGTCTCATTTCAGTCTCTTTCTCATGCACACACACGTCTACATGTATGCGAGCGCTTTCAGTTAACACAGGAAGTTTATCAGTCGCACCCGGCGCATGCTTGTTCTTGAGCACATGTGAACAGCCTCGATGTAACATCTCGAAGACCGCATGAAACTAAATAAACAACCTTTAATCTATTAACGATGCAGGGTTGCTGAACTGAAGCTGTCTGTTTGTGCAGCTCAATGTGGAAGTTGTTTTTAAATGTGATGCCAGTAGTTTTAGCTCATTTTAAAGGAATAGTTCACCCAAAAATGAAAACTGGCAGAAAATGCACTCCCTCTCAAGCCATTCAAGATGTAGATGAGTTTGTTTCTTGGAGAAATTTAGCATTACATCACGTGTTCACCAATGGATGCCCTGCAGTGAATGGGTGCCGTCAGAATGAGAGTCCAAACAGCAATCCACACCACTCCAGTCCATCTGGAGAAGACCAAAGCAGAAACAAATCCAGCATTACAACGTTTTTAACTAAAATACATAGAGTCCATAATCCATAATAATGCTTCCTGAAGTGAGAACGTGTTCTGATCTGAATCAGGAGAGAAATCTGCACAGATCAAGCACCGTTTACAAGACAAAAACAGATCTAAACTAATATGTGGCTGGATTCTGATGTGAGAGACAACATGAGATGAACTTTTTCACTGGATGAAGCGTTATTATGGATTATGGACTCATATCATAATGATGGATTTTATTTCTTCCAATAAAAAGTAATTTTTTTTTACTTCAATTGATGGCCTGGAGTGGTGTGGATTATTGTGATGTTTTTATCAGCTGTTTGGACTCATTCTGACGGCACCCATTCACTGCAGAGCATCCTTTGGTGAACAAGTGACATTTCGCCAAAACTGATGAAGAACTTTTTTCACTCTGTTTTAACAATGAAATGTATTTTCTCTTTTTATTTAGAATTTGTTTGAATGCAGCAAGTTGCGCTGTTGCTTGGCATCTATACATACTCTGCTTTTACGCCTTAGTAACAAGTTATTTCTCATCTTGACTTATTTTGAACACATCCTGCACTGTATTTTAGGAGTTCTTCTCTCTACAGTATCATTGGCAGTCAACTTTACATCAGTGTAAAGCAAAAATCCCCTTTCTTCTGATGCGCGGTACATACCCTGCCCCACACGTCATTTTCCCTGATTATCTGAACTGGACATTGTCACATTGTTAGCATGGCTTTGTGCACGTGTCATGTTTGCTGATGTATATTTGCATATACATTTATATATCAAATGAGAATGTTTGTTGCATACAGCTCATTTGCGTTTTCCTTTATCAAGGAAAAACTGCATATGCAAAGCTGAAGTGCATGCCAGTATATGTAAGCATGCACATGCAGTCAGGCTTTTTGACCTTTCTTACCTAGCAGTCGCTTTTCTCTTCTTTACTATCGGTGCACAAACTGACAGACGCGTGTGAGGATTGACACGTATCTCTCTGTGGTATCGGTTTATCAGATGCTGTGTGTAAATCTAATACGCACACACCTTCTCTAATACACGCTCACGGTTCTCAAAGAAAGTTCCTTCTTTAAGCCTTTTCTTGACATCGTGTGTGTGTGTGTGTGTGTGTGTGTGTGTGTGTGCGTGCGTGCGTGTGTGTGTGTGTGTGTGTGTGTGTGTGTGTTCGTGCGTGTGTGTGTGTGTGCGTGTGCGTGTGTGTGTGTGTGCGTGTGTGTGTGTGTGTGTGTGTGTGTGTGTGTGTGTGTGTGTGTGTGTGTGTGTGTGTGTGTGTGTGTGTGTGTGTGTGTGTGTGTGTGTGTGTGTGTGTGTGTGTGTGTGTGTGTGTGTGTGTGTGTGTGTGTGTGTGGATAATAAGGGAAGTCTGCTTTGAGACTCTGGCTTGACGTCATCATTAGCAGTGTTGGGGAAGCTACAAGAGACTCGATTTAAAGTTAAAGCATCATTTGAAGCGTCAGTCGAATGACCCGTTTAAACAATTTATTAAAAAAATATATTATAAGCTACTAGCGAAAAGTTAAGCTTTATTTATTTATAGTTTATTTTCTTATTTTAACTAGTTCATTCAAATGTATATTGTTTTTTAAATCAGACTTCTAATGAAAAAAATGAAGATTTTGTTCATTCAATTCAATTCAAGATTATTTGTATAGCGTTTTTTATGATAAAATCATTGCAAAGCAGCTTTACAGGAAATACAGTTTCTACAATAGGTTTATATATTGTAGAAATTTAATATATTTAACTTATGGCAAGGATCAAGGATGAGGTTCAAGGATTGTATTATTTTGGCCCGTTATAAAATAAAGTGTAAAGCTATTATAAAGTGCAATTAAATAGATTCAATTTGTTTTAAAAGGAAAGAAAGAAAGTTTAAAAAATATATATATATCATTTTTGTTAAGCCATGCATCACTTGAAGGAACTTTTTTATTTTGTACTTTTAGTTATTTATTACTTTTTTTTTTTTTTTACTTAGAAATTGACAAATGTTACAAATACCGAAATTACACAATGGCAAATAACAAAATTGGAATAAACATTAAAAAAAAATTTCAGTGAAAATAATGAAATAGATTTCTTTCTGTATTTTATTTTTTTTTTGACAAATTTACTCATTTATTTTCTTTTTTAACAGGTGACGTCAACAGAAAGAATAAGTTTAGAGATAGATCAAGTTATTGTAATTTGATTGACGTTTGTCTTTCGTTGGTAGACAATGCATGTTTGAACTCTATTGGAGTAGAGGTTATATCGATGTGCATTGGTGCGTGACTTAGTAAACCGAGGCCTTGTATCTGAACAGCTGCATGGAGGTTGTATGGTTAACTATAGTAGGCCGTGGCACGTCTGTGTGAAGGGTGATGAGGAACTGTTTGAATGGATAAAACTGCATGTTTCTTCACTTCTTTATCTTCAAATCAAGTCTCTTTCAGCCTTATTGCCTGTTTCCTTCTCCCGATCGCGCTCCATGCCGTCTGGCACGCCGGGCACCGTTTCGTCCCATATATCTCTCGGCTGTTTAACAGTAGCTGAACGGTGGCTTTTGTCCTCCTGAGGTGCGAGTGTGGACAGAGATGGATTTACGGTGGTTCTCGTGGCTCGTCGCGGTCCTGTGGACCCGCAGTCGTTCCTCCGGCCTCCCGCCTGGCCTCCGCTGATTCTGGTTATCTACATCCACAGGCACCTGAGAAGGAAGCCGCTTCGCCTGGTCCATGCAGATTCACACAGGGACTTGCATTGGGTCATAAATTCCTCTCATGTGGCCCTTTGGTCACCGGGGGTGAATTTCAAGGGTTTAGCGGAACTAGAAGGTGTGGATGTGAGCGATGGCCGTATCAGAGCTGTGGGAATGTGGTCACCTGCAATAAATTAGCTGCTTTACCACACTAACCACCATAAAGTGAACTCATGCTTTACCAGAGTACCTCAGGCGGAAGGGACCAGTGCATCCGATCGGAGAAACACGGCCCTTTCCATGCACCTTCCCTGTTTGAGGCAGCTGGATGAAACTTAATCACTGTTGAACATTTAATGAAATTATGTCTCTAGAAAATGCTGTTTAAAATTATAAATATAGTAAAAAAAATTGTGTGTGTGAGTGTAAGTGTGTCTGTGTGTGTGTGTGTGTGTGTGTGTGTGTGTGTGTGTGTGTGTGTGTGTGTGTGTGTGTGTGTGCGCGTGCGCATGCGCGTTTTTTTTTATGAGACATATTTCCTCTCATGTGTGTGTGTGTGTGTGTGTGTGTGTGAGTGTGTGTGTGTGTGTGTGTGTGTGTGTGTGTGTGTGTGTGTGCGTGTGCGCGTGCGCATTTTTTTTTTATGAGACATATTTCCATAAATTAAATTTTATGCAATTAAAAAAATACTTTTATTTAATTATTTCGTATTAATTATTCATTATTAATCCTTAAATATTAAGTTATTATATGCAATTAATGCAAATTAGACACTTCACCATGAATGTTGTGCTAATTTGTCATATGCATTAATGTTGGAAAACTGAATATAGTCAACAAAAATATTTTTGTCTGTGTATTCTTCACTTCTTTTAGTATTATTGATACTAGTGTAATATGTTTAAAGTTAATTTAAAGTTTAAGTATTTTTTGTTATTTTAATATTTCATTTTTATTTAGTTAGTTTTAATTATTTAATACTTCATTTGTCTTGGCCACTATCTCTTTTAATACTAGTTTTCCCGGTGGAGATTCTGACTCTCCATAATACCTGATACGTATTAAAGAGCCCTGCTCCGATATGAAATGCTGATGTCTCAATAACGCCGTCTCTCGTTGGCTAATATTGAGTTTCGTCCCCCGGTGTGTCGCTGAGCTGAAATGGATTTTCTGACATGGAGCAGCTGCTGGAGAGCTTGGGCTGGTAATATTGAGCCCAGCGTCTGCTAGACCGGCCGCCATTGAGCCCAGCGTCGGACAGAACCACGAAGGGAATGTATTGAGTGGCGTCGCCAATGCGCAGCTCCAGGAAAGGAGATAAAGATGGAGTGGAGAGTCCACTGTGCTGTTTGAGACGCGGGAATGACATGAACACAACCAAGCCATTTCCTGAGAGTCTGGGAAATGCTGTTCAAAAATTATCAATATTAAAAAAAAATATATATATATTTAATTTTATTATATATATATTTTTTTTTATTATTATTATTATTATTATTTTTAAATAAAAGTATTTCCATTTTAATTTGTGTTAAATAAAATATTATATTAGTTATATTTATTTAATATTTATATTTTAATGAAAATTGCTATTTTTTTCAGCAAATATTTTCTGTAATATTAGACAAAAATATTACCCCCAAGACATTAAATATACATAAAATACATAAACAAGACATAAAATATGCAAATTATACATGTAATGAATAATTATGTTAATTTTGCATTTGCATTAATATTAGAAAATCTGTGAATATAGTAAACAAAATATTTATTTAATTTCATTTTTATAGAAATATTTCTAAATATGTTTTTATTGATCTATCTGTCTGTGTATATATCATTTTAGTATCACTAATATACTTTTTGTTCATTTTTTAAATTAGATTTAGTTCTTATATTTTTTGTTTTAATTTAATTTCAAGTTTTAGGTATTTCTTTTACTGAACAGTAAACTTAATATTAAATTATTACACTAATTATGAAGCAGTAGTAAATACTGTAGAGACAATCTGTAATATGTTTCATGTCTGATGAAAACATGCACGATTAGGTTCATGTATGTAGATTGTAAAATAATCTATTTTGATTTTGATAAAATGTCGGTTAAAGGTGTTTTTGTCAATAAAGAGGTCAAGTTATGGAGGAAAATGTACTATAAATTGAGATTTAATGGGTCAGTTTTTCTGTAGTGTCTCTGTGAAGCAGAGCAATGCTTGCCGTAATATCTTGCAATTCTTAACATTAATTAATCAAATTCAGACGTGTATTTCTCCAGGGAGGTTTGTTTTGCTGCGAACACACACCGGATTCATTTCAATAATTATCTTGAGGGCAGACATTGATTCGCTGACCACATCATATTAAATCAGCTGCTGATTGGTCAGCCATCGATCTGCTGGAGTCGTAATGAAGAGTTCATGATCAGAATCTCTTTTGGAGACGATGAGAAAAAGAGAGTTTGTTCAGAAACCACAGAGAGGTTTTGTGAGCGCAGATAAGAGTTGGGGAACTGTGTGTTCGTCTCTTTGGCCTCCCCTCACCCACTTTTCCTGTCAGTCGACAGCTTCTCGCTACGAGGGAGACGTGCTGTTGAACATAACCGTACCAGTCTGTTTCAGCACCGGTTTGAGAAAGCGGAATAAGGCTCCGTTCAGGGCTCTGACAGGAAGAAGCAGCTCTTGCAAGGTGCGCGGCGTCCCTTTCTCTCCGTCTGTTTGGTGTGCACAGGATATGTGCAAAAGCCTAGTGCAACTCTGAACTGCAGAGATCCTCATCGTGTGGCTTTAATATCCAGAGCTCGAAGCTGCGTTCAACCTTGTGAAGCTACAAGCTGCTCGGAGTCGAACTGAACAACACCATGAGCTGATGATGACAGAATCCTTGCTACTTATGCATTTATTGAACCATGGAACGCTATATGTTTATTCAGATGCTTCAATACAATTACAATCATTAACAAGTTCTTAAAAAAAAATATTTTCAAATTTAATTAAACCAACTATTTTCATTCAAACAGTTCAATTAAAATATTAATTAATTCATTTAATTTAACCAAACTTTTTTATTTAATTAAACCAACTATTTTCATTCCAACAGTTCAATTAAAATATTAATTAATTCATTTAATTTAACCAAACTTTTTAATTTAATTAAACCGACTATTTTCATTCCAACAGTTCAATTAAAATATTAATTAATTTATTTTATTTAACCTAACTTTTTAATTTAATTAAACCGACTATTTTCATTCCAACAGTTCAATTAAAATATTAATTTATTTATTTAATTTAACCAAACTTTTTAATTTAATTAAACCGACTATTTTCATTCCAACAGTTCAATTAAAATATTATTCATTTAATTTAACCAATTCCAACAGTTCAATTAAAATATTAATTAATGTATTTAATTTAACCTAACTTTTTAATTTAATTAAACCGACTATTTTCATTCCAGTTTTCATTCCAGTTCAATTAAATATTAATTAATTCATTTAATTTATTTTTAATTTAATTTATTTTCATTTTCAATTAAAATATTAATTAAATTTAATTTAACCAAACTTTTTAATTTAATTAAACCGACTATTTTCATTCCAACAGTTCAATTAAATATTAATTAATTCATTTAATTTAACCAAACTTTTTAATTTAATTAAACCAACTATTTTCATTCCAACAGTTCAATTAAAATATTAATTAATTAATTTAATTTAACCAAACTTTTTAATTTAATTAAACCGACTATTTTCATTCCAACAGTTCAATTTATTAATATTTATTTAATTTAACCAAACTTTTTAATTTAATTAAACCGACTATTTTCATTCCAACAGTTCAATTAAAATATTAATTAATTAATTTAATTTAACCAAACTTTTTAATTTAATTAAACCGACTATTTTCATTCCAACAGTTCAATTAAAATATTAATTAATTAATTTAATTTAACCAAACTTTTTAATTTAATTAAACCGAATATTTTCATTCCAACAGTACAATTAAAATATAATAAATATTAATTAATGCATTTATTTATTTAATTTTGAGCTTGTTAATTATTTAAACTGACTATTTTCTTGTAGACAGACCAATACAATAAACAGGATAATAATAAAATGCATTTATAATTTTTTGTTGTTGTTATTGAACCTGATAATTTAATTGAACTTAATAAAATTAATTTATTTTAATTGAACTATTAATCATTTTCATTTAGAGAGATCAAATAAATCAACAGGTTAAAAATAACATTTATTTATTTTGAATTAATTTTAGAAAATTAGCAGGTTCAAAAATACAATTTATTTATTTATGAACCTGTTATTTAAAATGAAGTGATTATGAAAATATTGATAGAGGATGAAGAACATTTTAGGGGCATATGTGAAAGCATGTGTACACACCTGAGTGACTCTCATGCTGCTTACGTGTGGAGCTTCGCCACTTTTAGCAGCAACTGTTCATTTCATTATAGCGTCGGGGGCTTGTTTGTTCGTGACGTTTCTTTGAGTGTTGGTATGTGTGTGGAATCAATAACAGAAGCCAGTCTGTGGTAACGCAGCGGTGACTGTGGCGACCTGGCTAGCCGCACTTCCGTACCCACATGCAAAGTAGCCTAACCAGAGATCTCATTCAGGCAAAGACAGTCGTGTAGAAGCATGCCTGCAGTAAACACTCGTCTACCGCCTACAGACAGCAGTCTCAGAACTTTAGCTAACGTTCTCGCGAGATTCTTTCAGGGTTATGAGCAAACATTCTTCCAGTGACGTTAATAGAACGTTCATTCAAACTTCATGTTCTCAAAACAGTAGCGCTAAACAGTTACACATGGAATGTTTGTTAAAGATGATTTCGAGAACATTTCAAAGTAACATTGCCACAAAATGGAACTTTCCCCTTGATGTTGTCTTTTTGTATTATTATTATTAACAACAATATACAAGATATCACATATCAATTCAAATTTCTATTTTTTT
Organism: Schizopygopsis malacanthus; assembly: GCA_027474115.1. NCBI lineage: Eukaryota > Metazoa > Chordata > Actinopteri > Cypriniformes > Cyprinidae > Schizopygopsis > Schizopygopsis malacanthus. The sequence goes on from CM049871.1 coordinate 40,586,329, forward strand.
ACTTTTACGCATTCCCACATACAATGAAAAAATGATCCGAGTTGTTGGCCAGGACATTTATCACAGAAGGGTTGAGTGGGGTCCAATA
>CM049871.1:40591416-40603916 GCA_027474115.1 Schizopygopsis malacanthus
TCTGTATGATCCCACGCTGTCCTCACAGTCTCTGTAATCTATGGGAGTGAATTACAGACTGAGGCCCCGCCCCCTCCTCATCTTGACTCCGCCCACGCCCCGGGGGGAGCCTGGACCATGTGGCGAACTGGCCCAGGATCTGAGAGTCCCGCCGGCCCGTTTGATCTGCGCTCTGCACCGCTCCGCACAACATCCGCAGCACAGGAAGAGGATCTCTAATAAAGCCTGTTCATTTCCTTTTATTTTCATTTCTCTACGATCTCTTTCCTTGTAAAAAAAACTATCCTAGACCTGCTAAACTGGGTCAGCTGGTGTCCAGTTGAACCTGGACACGGTTTTTCTTGAGACTCGCCAGTTTTGGACACTTTCATACTGGTTTTAGCATTGCTATGCTGGTTAAACTGTAACAGTAATCAGTTTACAGACCAGCACTGCCCATCTAAAACCAGTTAAAGTGGCTTATTGGGAAATATATGGGAAACTAGGGAATGAGTTTAGGACACATCACCTTCCAAACTCAAACCTGGATATCTATGACCACATGTCATACCACCGACAGTTTATTCCTTTCCTAGCTTGTTTAGACTTCCCAACAGTGGCGGCTGATCAATACGGCCGCCCCCCCTTCAAGTTAGCCCCCTTTAACATGTTAGCAATAAGTAAAAAATATATCGCAAATATTAACTAAATAAAATCATTTAGTCATAGTATTCTACTGTTAGTTATATTATAATTTATTGAAAATCTAAAAATCTAAACTATATTTCTTTCATGTTTGTGTGCGGGGCGCCGGACTAATGAGTGTGTATGTAGGTACACAAACTTTTCAAAAGCATGTGATTTGAGGCTAAGCTCTAATTGGCTTGTTTCGAATTGTCCTTGGGGCGCAGGCTCCTCCCACTTTTGTTGTTAGAGCGAATCAATATTGTTTTTATATGTTTGGCCTCATGTGATTGGACCGTTCTCAACGACTCTCGTTCCACTCAGCAGCAGCTCGTCAGTTGACAGACAGGTACTAATTAATGTGGAAGCAAGCGCAATATCTCCAGATGAAAGACAATTCGGTTTTATCTTTACAAAAATACCCTTCACAAGGCGTTCGGATGACGAAAAAAAAGGATCAAGGAGCTTGGACCAGATCGCCCGTACTTTCAATTTGTTTGCGCCCCCCCCCCCCCCAAAAAAATTAGCACCAGCCGCCACTGCTTCCCAATATCTAATATATTACTTTTATAAATGTACAATATTTTACTTGTATTATTTTAAATTAAAGTAAAGTAATAAATTAAATACTTTTTATCTAGTAATTTACTATTTTTAGTTTAAGAAATATTAAACATCTTTCAGCTAAAAATAAATGATAACTGTATGCAGTAAGATATGCGATGATCATTATTCCAAAGAAAACGTGTTTCTTGTGTCTTTTAAAAGTTAAAAAAATAATTTATAAAAATAATTTTCAATTATATATTTTTTTTTATTAATAAACAATTTGACATATATTTTAATTTACTGTTTTTAATTTTAAAAAAATACTTTTTTCAGATGGAAAAAAATTTATTTTTTATTTTTTTGTGTGTGAATTTTAACCTGTGATTATTCTGTTTCTTGTTCCATTTCCATCTCGAGTCCATTTTCTATCCCCCTGGCTCAGTTCTGAAATGTAACGGCCACTTCTCACTATCACAAAATCGAGTTTTTCTCCTCATTGAATCTCCTGTTTAATAGTTGCATTAGTAAAATGCTTTGATGGCTTGGTGTGACGTGACCTGATCCGGAGTATGTCTGTATGTACAGGGCCTCACCTTCACCGGGGCAGTCAATAATGAATCAGTCGTGCTGTAGATCCATTCAGCCAGTGCACTGATACACTGCTCAGTGATCCAGCAGAGACGCTGGAAATATTGATCAGTGTCCCATAAAGCATGAATAGACTGGCTGAGGATCGAGGGTGTTGCCATTGATTGCAACATGGCTCTTGACAGGAGCCTCTTTGTTCCTTTGAAGACTGTAACTGAGAGCGCTAATCGCTGCTTGACGAGCGCTTTGTCTGATGTTTAATAGACACAAATGATCTGACTGGCTGCTGAGATGTTTAGGCTGGATGTGCGAGGACAATAGTCGACTGTTGGCTGTCATCAGCCTTTGACATCAGCAGCCCGAGGCCAAACGTTTAGGAGGAAGTAGCACGTTTCGTTCTCTTTCTAAACCTGTCTCTCCACCTGCGTCTTTGCCTGAGCGCGGTCAGGGCTTTTTCCTGTCTCAGCATCTGCTGGTGAGTTTCTGATGGACGTCCGGCGGTGTGGCCACATGCAAACACGGCATGGTGGTGTACTGACTTCCCACAATCCCCTGATCCAACGCCACAAGGCCTCACAAGCTTCACCAACCCTCTTCATGGAGAAATGTGCTTTGTTAATAACAGAATGCATGTTCAGATTGTTAAACAATGCAAACATATATTAGTCTGTTTTACTGTTCTCCAGTGAACATCCATGCAAGATACATTTATTCAAGAAGCAACGCTGTATATAAGTGTATTTCTGCCACGGAACAGAAAAATAACAAAGAATTCGATTATTTTAATTTAGATTATTTCATTAGTTTTATCAGAATTGAGAGAAAAACTGAATTTTTTTTTACTCAAAATTCTGAGAAAAAAAGATCAGATTTGCACGTTTCAAAATTACAATTCTGAAAAAAAAAATTAATTGTAATTATTTTTTATTTAGTGGCAGAGACAAAAAAGCGATATGAGATATAAAGTCAGAATTGTGGAAAAAAAAAGAAAGAAAGAAAGAAAGAAAGAAAGAAAGAAAGAAAGAAAGAAAGAAAAGAAACTGTGAAATATAAACTCACAATTGTGGAAAGAAAGAAAGAAAGAAAGAAAGAAAGAAAGAAAGAAAGAAAGAAAGAAAGAAAGAAAGAAAGAAAGAGAGAAAGAAAGAAAGAAAGAGAAAGAAAGAAAAGAACAGAGAGAGAGAGAAAGAGAGAGAGAAAGAAAGAAAGAAAGAAAAGAAAGAAAGAAAGAAAGAAAGAGAGAGAGAGAGAGAGAGAGAGAGAGAGAAAGAGAAAGAAAGAAAGAAAGAAAGAAAGAAAGAGAGAGAGAGAGGAGAGAGAGAGAGAGAGAGAGAGAGAGAAACAGAGAGAGAGAGAAAGAAAGAAAGAAAGAAAGAAAGAAAGAGAGAGAGAGAGAGAAAGAAAGAAAGAAAGAAAGAAAGAGAGAGAGAGAGAGAGAAAGAAAGAAAGAAAGAAAGAAAGAAAGAAAGAAAGAAAGAAAGAAAGAAAGAAAGAAAGAAAGAAAGAAAGAAAGAAAGAAAGAAAGAAAGAGGTGAAATGTTGTTTCCTTCTTTCTTTTGTTTGTCCGTGGTGGAATTTAGCTTCTATAGTATATTGTATCTTTAAGTATTTTGTACAGTGTTGTTATTGTATTCAAATAGTTTTAGCTAATAAATTGAAATAAAATATAAATATTAGATATTTAATTTAAGCTTAAATGTAAATGAGAAATGTTCCCTTGGAAACTAATGGAAATAAATTGAAGTTGAAGTACGAAAATCACTAAAACTAAAAGTCAAATAAAAAAATGAAAGCTAAATATAAATTTGCAAATAATAAAAATGACCAAAGCTACTAACACCTAAGCAAAAATTAAAATAAAATCCAATTCAAAATAATACTACATACTAGAACAGTATATAAACCTATACTAAAATATCAATATCAATGATTTATTTAAACTAAATAAAAGACTAAATGCATCCATATTAAGACGCATTCTCTTAAAACAAGTATTGTATGCTTCTCAAGTAAATGTATTGATTTTAACTGTAAAATAAGACAAAAATCCTCATTAAGAAGCTGTGCTGTATATCACTGCTAGTACATGCTTTCCTAAAGAAGGTGATATATTTGAAGCCTTTGGTGAAACGTATGTTAATCTAGTTTCTGAAGATGTGTCCTAACAGCAGTCGCTCTCTCATCAGAACACGTCTGATGTAAGAAATCATCCGTCACATCTGGCCTACTCCGTTTGATTACTTTTGCAGCAGTTAAGCGCTGACGGTGATGCTGAACGACGTTTCAGAAGCATGCGGTCGCTCCGTCCCGTCACCGCTGTCCCAAAGCTGCGAGACCGCGACAGAAAATGCCAATATAACGCTCGATACTGGCACGGAGCGGCACATAGTCAGAGCCGCGTCTCCAAACCACAGAAAGCCTCCTAGACTCTGATAATGGACCATCCGGAGCTCCGAAGGGATCCGTCCCCGAGTGGACCTCCACCGTACTCCGCCGTGTGGTTAACGACTTCCTCCTCCTCGTTTAGGAGCTGTGTCCGTGTGCTAATTTATTCATCTGTGGATTTCTTCTTGACGATCTTCTTCTGGCTAATTTGGTAGGCCCTCATCCGCATAATAGTCTGAGTGGAGGAGAGAGCGATGGAAGGGACTTTTGTCCCAGGACTTTCTGAGTAATTAATTGATTTTGTGGGGGACTAATGACTTTTTTATTGAGCAGTTTCCTGACGCTCCTGGAGGGAGAAAAGCCGAACTGACCGCACCAAACTCTGTGGCCTAGATATGGAGGACCGCTGGGTACCGTCCCACACACCAGCATTTCACAAACATTTAAGAGGATTTTTTTACCATTCGTAGTTAATGTAGAGTTTAAAAGACACGTTGTTCATCAAAAGGGAACATCTGCAACATTTTGGATTTCTATACAGCATATATATACAGTATACACTGCTGTAAACTGAGGATAAATGAAAATACACTTAAAAAAAAAAAAATTTATTACAAAATCGCATTTAATTTTAAATAATATATAGCAGCAAATCAGTATATTATTATGATTTCTGAAGATCATGTGACACTGAAGACTGGAGTAATAATGCTGAAAATACAGATTTGATCGCAGAAATTTATATTTTTTCACATTTTACAAAAAAAATTGCTGTATTTTTAATCAAATAAATGCAGTATTCTCAGGATGCAAAAAATGTATCTCTCTTCTCTCGCTCTCTATATATATATATATATATACAAAATGGAATACTTTTTTCTTTCTTTTTTACAGTTTTGTTGTTGTTATTGCTGCTTATAGATTATCTTTAGTTGCATAAAAATGTAATCACAAATAAATTGCTGGTCTACCATACATCCCAAATTTACACAGATTACAATTAGCCACTGCCCCCTCAAGCGTGTAAAGTTCAGCTGCTGAATTTGAGCTAAATGTGTTTTACATCACCGTTCAGTCAGGTTACCAGGAGCTCTGTGTGTTTATTGAATCGGTCACTTCTGTCCAGTGTTGTGTGTGTGTGTGTGACTTCTGTCCAGTGTCGTGTGTGTGTGTGTGACTTCTGTCCAGTGTCGTGTGTGTGTGTGTGTGTGTGACTTCTGTCCAGTGTCGTGTGTGTGTGTGTGTGTGTGACTTCTGTCCAGTGTCGTGTGTGTGTGTGTGTGACTTCTGTCCAGTGTCGTGTGTGTGTGTGTGTGACTTCTGTCCAGTGTCATGTGTGTGTGTGTGTGTGTGACTTCTGTCCAGTGTCATGTGTGTGTGTGTGACTTCTGTCCAGTGTCGTCTGTCCAGTGTGTGTGTGTGTGTGTGTGTGTGTGACTTCTGTCCAGTGTCGTGTGTGTGTGTGTGACTTCTGTCCAGTGTCGTGTGTGTGTGTGTGTGTGTGTGTGACTTCTGTCCAGTGTCGTGTGTGTGTCCAGTGTCGTGTGTGTGTGTGTGTGTGTGTGTGTGTGTGTGTGACTTCTGTCCAGTGTCATGTGTGTGTGTGTGTGACTTCTGTCCAGTGTCGTGTGTGTGTGTGTGACTTCTGTCCAGTGTCGTGTGTGTGTGTGTGTGTGTGTGTGTGTGTGTGACTTCTCTCCAGTGTTGTGTGTGTGTGACTTCTCTCCAGTGTGTGTGTGTGTGACTTCTCTCCAGTGTGTGTGTGTGTGTGTGTGTGTGTGTGTGTGTGTGTGTGACTTCTCTCCAGTGTTGTGTGTGTGTGTGTGACTTCTCTCCAGTGTCGTGTGTGTGTGTGCGTGACTTCTCTCCAGTGTAGTGTGTGTGTTTGAGGTCACTGTCTAAAGAGCCCATGTGCCTCCGCTGACCACAGCTCATCCAGCAGTAACCGCCAGCACCGGTCCGGCCGCCCGTCTGCTCACACAAAGCTGTTTTGTATGCGGCTGCGGCTCAGCAGTCCATGTTACACAATCACAGACTCGCCACAACACAACACTGAGTGACACGGCTGGCTGTCTCTGAGATCACGATCTGTTGGTGAAGCCCAGGGCCTGGATTCAGAGCACAGTTTAAGAGAGTACACAAGGAAACACGCGGGGTGAATGAATGGAGAGGCGCTTTGAGTCTCAATCTGTCAGGTTTAATTAGAGGCTGTGTTGTGCTGAACAATAGCAGTTTTCACAGAGTTAAAGTTGCGTCTGCATGATTCATATGAAGACAGATGTCATATCATTACATGCATTTCTCAACGATGAGCGTAGCATCAGTGAATATTGTCTGTTAACGTTTATTCAAAGCTTTTAATGCAACACATTTAATAACCCTGTCACTAAATACACTTTACCATCCAAAAGTTTATGTTTTTGAAAGAAGTCTCTTCTGCTCACCAAGGCTGCAATTATTTAATCAAAAATACAGGAAAAATTGAAAATATTATTTTTATTTAAAATAGCTGTTTTCTATGTAAAATCTGTTAAAATGTAATTTATTTCTGTGATCAAATCTGTATTTTCAGCATCATTACTCCAGTCTTCAGTGTCACATGATCTTCAGAAATCATAATAATATGCTGCTCAAGAAACATTTCTGATTATTATCAATGTTGAAAACAGTTGTGCTGCACAATATTTTTGTGGAAACTGATACATTTCATTTTTCAGGATTCACAGATTAATAAAGTTTTAAACGTTTATTTGAAACAGAAATCTTTTGTAACATCATAAACACTCTTTACTGTCACTTTTGAGCAATTTAATGCTTCCTTAATGAATAAAAGTATTATTTGTATTCTTACTGAACCCAAAATTGACAACAAATATATAATATAATATGTTTTGCTATTATAAAAAATATTTACGCATTTTTTTAAATATATAAATTATATACTGTGTATTATAAAACAAAATGCTATGTTATAATATGTAATTTAAACACACACATATATATTATCTATATGAAGTCTCTCTTCAGGCTGTAATGTGATGCTGAGCAGTTATCAAACTCCTGCTTCTCATTTCCTTACGCATCTCCGGCTCTCAGTCCGGCCACATCCTCGCGTGCTGGAGATCTGGTCCAAAGCAAACCCGTTCATTCAGTTCCCTGCGTATTTACTTTTCAGCTAAGACTCCTTTCTAAGGTGAAGGGCTTTTTAACTTGTGCTGAGTTCGAGAGATGCTTTTATCTCATCTCGACTAGACTACTGCAGTTCAGTGTATATTGGTATTAAACCAATCATATATGAATCGTCTCCAAACAGTACAAAATGCAGCTGCCAGACTTCTGACTGGCACTCGTAAATATGAACATATTACCCTCTCTTTGCACTGGCTCCCAGTCCATTTTAAAATATGATTTTTTGTTTTTAAGGTTTTGAATGGACTGGCACCTTCGTATCTTTCTGAGCTTTTGAGCTTACGCAGTCCAGGTAGATGTTTAAGGTCATCGAATCAGAAACTTTTATTGGTCTTTAAGATCTAGGCTGAAGAAAAAAGGTGACCGGGCTTTTGCCATCGCCGGCCCTAAACTGTGGAACAGCCTTCTGGTCTCTATTAGAACGATTCTAGTGATCGACCGATATTGAGTTTTTATAACCGATACCAATACCGATTATTTGTACGTTTATGTACCCGATAACCGATACGCAGAACCGATATTTATTTACTGTTATAAAGTAAATAAATAACAGAGTGAAGTCAGTTCACTTTCAGTCATCTTAACAACAACAAACAACTGTGTGTGTGTGTGTGTGTGTGTGTGTGTCCACTGCTCCAGGTGTGTGTGTGTGTGTGTGTGTGTGTGTGTGTGTGTCCACTGCTCCAGGTGTATACCCTACGTGTGTGTGTGTCCACTGCTCCAGGTGTGTGTGTGTGTGTGTGTGTGTCCACTGCTCCAGGTGTGTGTGTGTGTGTGTGTGTGTGTGTGTGTGTGTGTGTGTGTGTGTGTGTGTGTGTGTGTCCACTGCTCCAGGTGTGTGTGTGTGTGTGTGTGTGTCCACTGCTCCAAGTGTGTGTGTGTGTGTGTGTGTGTGTGTGTGTGTGTGTCCACTCCTCCACTGCTCCAAGTGTGTGTGTGTGTGTGTGTGTGTGTGTGTGTACCGTGTGTGTGTGTGTGTGTGTGTCCACTGCTCCAGGTGTGTGTGTCCACTGCTCCAGGTGTGTGTGTGTGTGTGTGTGTGTGTGTGTGTGTGTGTGTGTGTGTGTGTGTGTGTGTGTGTGTGTGTGTGTGTGTGTGTGTGTGTCCACTGCTCCAGGTGTGTGTGTGTGTGTGTGTCCACTGCTCCAGGTGTGTGTATGTGTGTGTGTCCACTGCTCCAGGTGTGTGTGTGTGTGTGTGTGTGTGTCCACTGCTCCAGGTGTGTGTGTGTGTGTGTGTGTGTCCACTGCTCCAGGTGTGTGTGTGTGTGTGTGTGTCCACTGCTCCAGGTGTGTGTGTGCACTTGGATGGGTCAAATGTAGAGAACACATTTCACTGCTGGTTATATCCTGAAAAAAAAAATAATAAAATAAAATTTATATATATATATATCGGTTATCGTTTTTTTCTAAATATCGGGAAAAATATTGCTAAACCGATATATCGGTCGATCTCTAAACGATTCCAACAGAATCACTTTTAAAACAAGGCTTAAAGACTACCTCTTTGAGAGAGCTTTTAATGTACGAGCCAACAGGAGTCTATTATTTCAGAGTATTATTTTATTTGTTTTTGTTTTTACAATGTTTATGTATTTTGAATCTTTCTAAACTATATTGTTCAGCACAATGGTCAACCAGTGTTGTTTTATTGTGCTTTATAAATAAAAATAAATGCAAAAATACTTCAACAGGTTCTTCTAAATGTTGTCCTCATTGAGCACGAAGCAGTGTGTCGAGCCGAACGTCTGTCTGTGGATTGAGTTCAAGGTTAATAACGCTGTGTTTGAACAGCATTGCATGGCGCGGTTCTCAGATATTGAAATATTAAATCAGCGTGTTTATGTGAAATCATTTCTGGAGTAGTTTTACAGGAAACCTCAGAATTATGAACATCAATATTGCTGTGTTTTACTGGAACGCCTTAATCAAGGTAATTTTGGGGTGGATAAATTAATCTAATCTTCTCTGTTGCTTTGTGGTAAATATAATCATTAATGACCAATAATGGCATTATTCTGAAATCATACCATATAACTGAATAGATTTATCACTTTACTGTAGATTTATACATGACAGAAATGTGTTTATGATCTGCAGCTAACAAGACTTTCGGTTGTGTGGTTGCTAGGTCAAGTGAGCTGGCTGTTTACTAGTTGCTAGGGTGTTCAGGATAGGTGATTGCAAATGTGTTCTGGTGGTTGCTAGGTAGTTTTTGGTAGGGTGTTTTTTAGGATGTTCTGGTTGGTTACTAGGGTGTTCTGATGGTTGCTGGGTGTTTATTATGGTGATATGGGTGGTTGCTAGGTTGTTGCTAGGGTGTTCTGATGGTTGCTGGGTATTTTTGGTAGGGTGTACTTTCTGGTTACTAAGTATGTATTAGGGTGTTCTGGGTGGTTGCTAGGTAGTTACTAGGGTCTTCTGATGGTTACTGTGTGTTTTTAAGTAGGGTGTTCTTTCTGGTTACTAAGTATGTATTAGGGTGTTCTGGGTGGTTGCTACGGTGTTCTGAGGGTTGCTGGGTGTTTTTTAGTAGGGTGCTCTTTCTGGTTACTAGATGTTTATTAGGATGTTATGGGTGGTTGCTAGGGTGTTCTTTCTGGTTGCTAGGTGTTTATTAAGATGTTCTGGGTGGTTGCTAGGGTGTTCATACTGGTTTCTGGGTGTCTTTTTGGTAGGGTGTTCATTATGGTTGCTAGGTGTTTATTAGGGCGTTCTGGGTGGTTGCTAGGTTGTTGCTAGGTTGTTATGATGGTTGCTGGGTATTTTTGGTAGGGTGTACTTTCTGGTTACTAGGTATTTATTTGGGTGTTCTGGGCAGTTGCTAGGTAGTTACTAGGGTCTTCTGATGGTTACTGTGTGTTTTTTAGTAGGGTGCTCTTTCTGGTTGCTAGGTGTTTATTAGGGTGTTCTGGGTGGTTACCAGCTAGTTACTAAGGTGTTTTGGCTTGTTGCTAGGGTGTTCTAGATAGGTGATTGTTAAGGTGTTCTGGTGGTTGCCGGGTGGTTTTTTGGTGGGGTGTTCTTTCTTGTTGCTAGGTGAATATAGGGGTGTTCTGGGTGGTTGCTATGTAGTTAATAGGGTGTTCTGGGTAGTTGCTAGGGTGTTCTAGATATGTGATTGGTTAAGGTGTTCTGGTGGTTGCTGGGTGGTTTTTGGTAGGGTGTTCTTGCTGGTTGCTAGGTGTTTATTATGGTATTCTGGGTGGTTGCTAGCTAGTTACTAAGGTGTTTGGCTTGTTGCTAGGGTGTTCTGGTGGTTGCTGGGTGGTTTTTGGTAGAGTGTATTTGCTGGTTGCTAGGTGTATATTGGGGTGTTCTTGGTGGTTGCTATGTAGTTAATAGGGTGTTCTGGGTGTTGTAGGGTGCAAGATATGTGATTGTTAAGGTTTTGGTGGTTACTGGGTGGTTTTTGGTAGGGTGTTCTTTGGTTGCTTGTTGGGGTGTTCTAGGTGGGTGTTCTGGGTAGTTGCTATATTGGAGTGTTCTGGTGGTTGCTGGGTGGTTTTTGGTAGTGTTCTTGTTGCTAGGTGTTTATTATGGTATTCTGGGTGGTTGCTAGTGTTACTAAGTTTTGGCTTGTTGCTAGGGTGTTCTGGGTAGTTGCTAGGGTGTTCTGAATAGGTGATTGGTTAATTGGTTGCTCAGTGGTTAATATGGTGTTTTGGGTACCTCACAATTATTAAACATCAAAATTGCTGGGATGTGCATGTATTTCTGTAATTGGGGTAATTTTAGGGAATATTAACATATTTTATTTTAATTTCATCATTATTCTGAAAGCATTCCACACAACTGATTCCAACTGAATACATGTCTCACTTTACTGTAGCTTTATGTATGACAGAAACTTTGACATTTCTTTATAATAGATGATCTGCAGCTAACAAGACTTTTCCGTTGCATGAGATGAATACATTCTCAGCTGTAGAAGTTGCTATCAAACATTGACGCATGTGAAAGTCAGCGTAACTCGCAGAGACATTTATGTGCGATAGTGTGTGTGTGTTTCATCTTCAGCTGCACTAAATCTACTCATCCATTCAAACTGCACTAAACTGTGCCCGAGGCGGATCTCTAATCGTGTCCTCCCACACACAGCGCTCCAGGCCAAACCGGGCCGAACGCACACCTATACATGAGACTCCAGAGTCTGAACGTCTGTCTTCAGATGAAGTTTGAAGCCTCTTCTGGTTATCTAGTGTCAGATATTCCTCGGCTATTATAGCTGTCTAGTCTAGTAAATGTCTGAACTGAGAGCATAAGGGTGAATCCCATTTCTCTGTCTTTAGTTGTGCGCATTCACGTGAGAGTAAGGGCTAATTCTGGTTTTGATCGAGGGGTAGGGTAAGTGGAAGGGGTAGATACTCCTTAAAACCAAGCATTTTCACGAGCTTACTTGAAACCAAGGAGTACCAGAACACACTGATCCAGATCATCCAGAAAGTATTTTCAGCTTCAATAATTTATTTATAAATGACGACAGTCTTGTTTTGTGCTCTACACAGTCCTGTAACTTACATATATATTTGCAACCATGCTCTTAATTTAAACGTTTTAAAAAATTGCACGCTAACGTTACATTGCTGATTTGCACAACAGTCCCGCGTTTCTCTGAATAGAGAAAACATCACTAAAACCCACACAATCGACATACACACACTTGTAGACGGAGAGTTTGTGATCAAACACACACTTTTAGACGGAGAGTTTGTGATCATACACACACTTGTAGACGGAGAGTTTGTGATCAAACACACACTTTTAGACGGAGAGTTTGTGATCATACACACACTTGTAGACGGAGAGTTTGTGATCAACACTTGTCACCTCTGGTGACGTAGCAGCAGCTAGCGACGATGTATGATACCGTAACAGTAACACAGTGTTGTCTCATTTCATAGGGCGATGTTTTCACCCCTAGCGCTTACCACTCGGTTTCGAGGGACAAGGGGTAAGACGAAGGGGAAGGGGTAAGACAGAGAAATGGGATTCACTCTAAATCTATGCTTTAGTGTCAAAAGCCTGAAATATTCAGCGTTTTTCTCTTTATCTTCTAGCGCTTTCTGCTGCCACACCCTTATCCCGTGTGTCAGAAAATCAATCAGCATGTTTGTGCTCGTCGAG
>CM049871.1:40613916-40618916 GCA_027474115.1 Schizopygopsis malacanthus
TAAAACTACAGTCATATTCCCAAAGCGGTGTAAAATAATATAAGAATGCAAAAGGATAAAGCAAGTAGTATTTTCAAACTAAATAGCATTGGGTTAAAATTAAAAGTCAATCCGCGAAATGAACAAAAAGCAATACGTTTATGAATAACTAATTGAATATGAGTTAGAAAGAGATTCAAAATAAGACTAAATATGAGAAGCAAATAAAAGTAGCTGATCTAGAAATGCATTAAAAAATATATAAAATGACTTTATTGTAACAGAAGTAGGGTATGATTTCCACGATGAACTTGTTTTTAAATGTAATTTTGATATTTATAATCAGAGATTAAGTAGTGTTAACTGTCCCCAAAAAATGTGTTATCAATATATATATAAAAAAAAAGCCAAGTGAATCAGACGGAGTGATGTAATTCATTATGTTATCAAATGTGAGGCAAAAAATAAAAAACCTAGAGATGACCTGCATAGACCCTCATGACTGTGTCAATGTCTCTTTTTTAATATTGACCTTTTATATTCATAATCAGGTCAAATGAAATCATCTTGGTATTCATGTATGATATTAAAATATTTTTTATATGAAAAATATGTATTCCCCAATTGTAAGTCGCTTTGGATAAAAGCGTCTGCTGAATGACTAAACAATGATTCAATTAGATTATGAAAACTTTCATAAATTCAGAAAGCGTGTAGAAAATGCATGAAACCAATTTTAATATAAAGTCATAATTTTAAGAACTTGACATGTGTTTTTAGAACAAAAGAGGAAATTATTTAAAAGCCTATTTTTTGTCCCATGTAAGAATGAGTATTTGCATTGTCACTGTTTTTAAATCCTCATATATCTGGACTATGTGTGTAAGTGAAAGTGTGCTATTTTGGTTATTCTGTCTGCAAATGCATATCTGTGTTTCTCCACCTCATCTCACTCACCCCAAACACCCATCATCGGACTCCAGCTTGAGCCGGATGTAGCGGCTGGGTCTGTGTTTATATTGGGCGGTGGGTTTGGAGCGCGTGCAGTAGCTCTCTGTAACGTGTGTAGCCGCACTCATGTGGCATCGATTGTGGTCGGCCGAATGACCGCGGCGCTGTCTGACGGTTTTAATGCTTTCATACGCCTGCGAGACACGGGCTCCAGCACAGACGTCAACCGGGGCACCAGAAGTTGCTTGGAAAAAGCGTTTTTAAAAATTGTGCATGGCACAAACTAAAAGACAGAAGCGTACAGTACACTGAGCACAGCTGCAGAAGATGACATTGTACAGTAAAGTAACAATAGAGTGAAAGGGTGTAAATAAGGGAAGCCATGCATTATGGTGATTTTACTACTAGTAGTGTTTTAACTCAAAAAGTTAAATTACTATAATAGAAGTCCAGTCTTATTGCGTTTAAGATACCAATGTAAATAAATAATGTTACTAGAAATTATTATGCTGCCTATTAATAGAGTGCTAAGCAATGCAACATCTGAGATAATTTTTTTTGCAAAAGTGATGTTTTTTTTTCACTTTTTTGCACTTTGCGTCCTTCGGATGAGGCGTTAAACCGAGGTCCTGATTCTCTCTGGTCATTAAAAATCCAAATTCCCCCCCACTGGCGTCTGACCATAGCCTCCTAATCATCCCCATACACTGATTGTCTTCATCACTCCTGTATCTGGTGTGTGGGGGGGGGGGTTCTGGTGCACTATGGGTGCCGTCACATCATCCAGGTGGATGCTGCACACCGGTGGTGGATGAGGAGATATCCCCCCCCCCCCCCCCCTACTATGTAAAGCGCTTTGAGTGCCTAGAAAAGTGCTATATAAATGTAACAAATTATTCCTTTTATAAAACTATTATTAATTATTTTATTATTGTGAGCATGCATTACAGTGATGTTTAATACATAATTATACATTTTACTAGAAATTATTTTGCATAGCAATACAGTGTCAAGCAAAGCAAAACTTAATAAAGATGTGTGGTCACAGGTGTGCACAGCTATGATCAATAGTGTCAAATGTTGCTTATTTAATATCATTTCACACCTTTTTTTTACATTTTGCAAAATGTTGAACTTTTTAGATTTTCTGTTGGGTTGAGTGAAAGGCCTAATGCAGGTTTGTGTTTCAGAACCTGCGCCTGGGCGACGCTTCACGCCTCCCTCGACTCTGAGCTCGGGGAAGATGAATGAGGGGTTGCCCCTGGGGGCTCAGGAGAGCAGCAGCGCCGCCCTGGTGGGCAAACTGCGCATGGCTGACCGGAGCATGGTGGAGGTGCTTTCCGACCACCCAGGAGAGCTGGTGCGCACCGACAGCCCCAACTTCCTCTGCTCTGTCCTGCCAACACACTGGCGCTGCAACAAGACGCTGCCCATCGCCTTCAAGGTACCTGACTGCTGGGATCTGTCAATTACATCTTATGGTTTAATAATATCGTGCAATATGAAAAACTATGCATGCTTTTTTTCTGACAATCTCACATTGCCCTTTTTTTAATGCACATCCTTAATTAAGCTAATGATTTGGCGGGAAGCATCAGTAATTGTTGTTAATCTCCTGTTGTCACGGGTGAACGCAACAACTTTCATCATCATCATCCTCTTCCGCATTTGGCAAATGACGGTAAAAACACGAACCACCCAGTCTTGCCAACACCAGAGCGTAGTGCTGAGAGGCAATGTGTGTGCTCTGAAACAAAGAGCACAATGTGCTGACATTTACAGTTAATATGCAAATGACCTGCTCATTAAGTTTAGATGTGGAGATATTACACAAGTAGACAGGACGCCGGACAGTAAAGAGGATTTGAATGTTGTTTGGTTTTCATTTTCTCCCTCTGTCCAATGTTTTTGCTTAGTAATAAAGTAATTAAATAAGATATTGTATTAAGCCTAATAATAGCATATGCACACTAGTGCTCAAACGTTTGGGGTCAGTAAGATTGTTACAAATAAGCAATAAACACATAGATACATACATAAAAAAAGTAGTTGAAGTAATGAATTTAATTAAAAGAAAGTTGTTGTCGTTTTTTATCATGCGTGTTTGGCTAAGTGTTATTTTTGGGATTACTGATAAACTAATGTAGTGTAATGTATTTGTTATCTATTTTAGTTTTAGTTACAGTAATCTTGTCAGTTTTTTGTTAAGTTTTAGTTTTATTTAATTTTGAGTTATTTTAGTACTTTAACATGGAAATAAAATAATATATATATATGGGTGTTTGACTTAGTGTTGTGTTATCATACTCGTACCATTTGTTGTCTTAATATTTGTACTTGTTTTAGCTTTATATTTAGTTTTTATTTAATTGAAATGCTGTTGTATGCATTTGTCATTTTATTTAATTTCTTCATTTTCTTAAAAATGTGTGTATATAGTATTTATAGAGTTTAACTTAAAGTTTTAGTTATTTGTATGTCGCTTTGGATAAATGACTAAAAGTAAAGTAATGATGCTGACAATTTAGCAGTTCAATCCTGTACAGACGTGATTTACTCGTCCTTCAGTCTGAGGTTTATTCATTACACTTTTTGGTGTGAAAGGCTTTTATATTTGCTATAAATATAACTTATTGTATTAAAAACAAACAATCAAGCCCTGCTCATATTTAAAAAGTAACACGAAAGTAATGTAACGCATTACGTTCCATAAAAAGTAACTAAGTAACGTAATTAGTAACGATTTTAGAGTAACGCAATATTGTACCGCATTACTGTTAAAAGTAACTTTCACAGACACTGATGGTGAGTATAAAAACATATTTAAAAAAACATTTAAAATATCGTAAATATATATTAAATCAATGTTTTATATCATATTCTTAATATTGTGTTTTTTTAGTTTTTGTCTTCTTCAGTATTCATCCAACATGTATCACTGTGGTGTTCTGTGATAGTTGATTTGTTTTGCCAAAGGTTTAAATGTGTTCTTGATTCACTGGTTGACAGGTGGTTGCTCTCGGGGACATCTCTGATGGTACGTTGGTCACAGTGATGGCCGGTAATGATGAGAATTACTCCGCCGAGCTCCGCAATGCCACAGCCGCCATCAAGAATCAAGTGGCTCGTTTCAATGACCTGCGTTTCGTTGGCCGCAGCGGACGAGGTAAAATGCATATAACGCTTCACCTAGACATACACGTGTTTGAGAAGGAAACAGTGTAGACTCACCACTGAGCCGTGACGGAGATATTTTAATGACAGACGCATTATGTGTGCATGCTTGGTTAAATGTGTGTGTTTTGATACTGAACTCACACACGTCGGTATAGACCGTTACCTGTCGCTTTCACTTCCTGTGGCACGTGGTCAGTGTAGTCAAATACTGCAGATCTTATCTATTTAAATCACAACGCTTTATGTACACTTGCTAGTCATGCAGCCCTTTGTACCACCGTCTGGTTGTTGAACTGCTGTGGTGGCAGAGCCATTTTTGTGGCTTGTATTTTAGATATTTACAGCAGCCAAAATGTGACGTGTGCAAAAATGAGCAGTGACTGTATTTGTGATGCATGAAGCATCCAGCTTCTGTAATGACAGAGGAGTTAGGCTTCTGGGAAAACGAGGAGTCCCGCAGGTCCCGATGTGATTTCGCTGATATAGCCCTCGCCGCAAACACCACTGCTTTTAACCTACATGTCCAGGCCTGCGGTGCATATAAGGATGCATACACACTCATTTGCCCTGCTATCTTTTGTCTGCATCATCATTTGAACACAGCATAATAGAGGCAACAAAGTCGATGTTTGCAGCAGGTGTGCTTGCGTAGTTTGAGGTGTGCAATGCATGCATTGAGATTGGAAACTGAGAAAAGCATAAATGTTTAGTCGGGATTGTTAAACAAAACATATTTGTCATTTTACTGCATGAAAGTCTTGCTTTTCAGTGCATGTCAGACATGCACATCCTCACAGACTGTTGTTTATCTGAGCAACGCGATGTTTGAGAGCAGCTGCGCTCTGCTGCGATGGAAGTGATTAGGTTTAGTGCCGAAAAAAAGAGTGCGGGTC
>CM049871.1:40631416-40668916 GCA_027474115.1 Schizopygopsis malacanthus
ATGTATCACGGTTTCCACAAAAATATTGTGCAGCACGACTGTTTTCAACATTGATAATAATCAGAAATGTTTCTTGAGCAGCATATTATTAAGATTTCTGAAGATCATGTGACACTGAAGACTGGAGTAATGATGCTGAAAATACAGATTTCGTCACAGAAATAATGTATTTTTAACATATATTCTTGTAGAAAATAGTTATGTTAAATAGTAATAATATTAGTAGATCTTTGATCAAATAAATGCAGTCTTGGTGAGCATAAGGGGCTTTTGAACAATAGTGTAAATACCAGTGCATTAATATGGCAATAATTTATTATATTATCATCTGATACCATCACTGTTTTTAAGGGATGTGGACGCATAAAATGTGTGTGTGTGTGTATGTGTGTGTGTGTTTGTGTGTGTGTGTGTGTGTGTGTATGTGTCTCTGTGTGTGTGTGTGTGTGTGTGTGTGTGTGTGTGTGTGAGTGTGTGTGTGTGTGTGTCTGTGTCTGTGTCTGTGTCTGTGTGTGTGTCTGTGTACAGTCTGTGTGTGTGTCTGTGTGTCTGTGTCTGTGTCTGTGTGTGTGTGTGTGTGTGTGTGTGTGTGTGTGTTTGTGTGTGTGTGTCTCTGTGTGTGTGTGTGTGTGTGTGTGTGTGTGTGTGTGTGTGTGTGTGTGTGTGTGTGTGTGTGTGTGTGTGTGTGTGTGTGTGTGTGTGTGTGTGTGTGTGTGTGTGTGTGTGTGTGTGTGTGTGTGTGTGTCTGTGTGTGTGTGTGTGTGTGTGAGTGTCTGTGTCTGTGTGTGTGTGTGTGTGCGTGCGTGCGTGCGTGCGTGCGTGCGTGCGTGCGTGTGTCTGTCTGTGTCTGTGTCTGTGTGCTCGTGTCCATTAGTAATATTTCAGTATTTCCTGGATTTGCTGGTGAAATGGAGCGGTCATTGAATATGAATGTTTGTGTTCAGATTCCAGGCAGATGCAGACGTCTCCTCCGTCCTGGTCGTATGAGCAGTCGTACCCTTACCTGGGTCCCATGTCCACCCCAGCGGTGCACCCCAGCACCCCCATCTCCCCCAGCCGCAGCGCTCTTCACTGTAAGTGAGACACTTAATGAAGTTCTTAAACGTAAGTTAGGGAGGAGCGAGCCCATCTAATCATTCAATCAACAGCCAGAGTATATAAGCAGCTGCTTACCTCTCTCTAGTCCCAGCTGTTTCAGCATCCCTCCACCTCCCCAATCTCCACCTCCTTCTTAGGTACCTTGCCCTCCACCTCCCCAATCTCCACCTTCTTCTTAGGTACCTTGCCCTCCACCTCCCCAATCTCCACCTTCTTCTTAGGTACCTTGCCCTCCACCTCCCCAATCTCCACCTTCTTCTTAGGTACCTTGCCCTTCGTAATCACCTTTTATCAAGTCCCTGGGGGGGTATATCAGAGCTCGAGCTGAAGCTGCTTCATCGAGCCCCTCATCAGCGGATAGCAAGCCAAACAAGTTTACTCGATTACTCTAATGATTATATGGGCAAACGAACTCGTTAATTACTCGTTAATTACGGGTTTGATCATCCAAATAATACTTACATATATATAAATATATATTTATGTTTTCCTTGCACTCCAATGAGTTTCATTTTTAATTTTTTTACATTAAATAAGATTTAAATAAATATTGCTTCAGTTATCAAACACTAAATCAAATTAAGTGTCTGATTAAAAAGTTATTAAATTATTAATATTATAAAACAACATTGGATCCCATCCAGGTAGCTGATATAAACATGCAAAAGTATGACAGTATATGCCATAAATTAACAGAATAATTATATATAACTAAATCAAAGGTTCACCATTAGATTACATTTTTTTTTAAATAATTAATTTTTGTAATTTTAGTATTGTTTATATACTATAATAGTTTTGTATATTTTCTTACTTATTTAGTTTAAATTCAATTTTGTGCTGTTGGCATTTTTTATATTATTAAATGTATTTATTATTTTAAGCTCAATTTAGTGTTGATTTCCATGCTTTTCATTTCAAACAGGCTTTACTTTATGCATATATAGATGGAAATATTAAATGCAAAAATGTAAACTAAATGAAAATTAGAAGTGAAAACATATACTGTATATTATTGTATTTCAGCTTTATTTCATAGAAGAAAACAAATATTTTTATACTTTGTTTTAGTTAACATTTATAGCCCTGTTTTACAAAAAAAGATGTATCAATTACAATAAATGGAGATGTCTTTTGGAGATGTTTCTGCTGACTAAAAGACCATAATAATCTCACACGCATCTCCTCGAAAGTTTCAATATCTCAAAGTGAGCTCTAAAGTCTTCAAGCTAAACTCAGAGATGTCAATATGAACGTTTCTCATCAAATGATACGAGCTGCTCCACATTCATATTCAGCTCTGAGCTCTTACTAATGACGATTACTGACTCATCTGGGCCTGTCTTTAAAGAGTTAGTTCACCCTAAAATGAAAATCTAGTCATTAATTACTCACCCTCATGTTGTCCCAAACCTTTAAGACCTTCATTCATCTTCAGAATGCAAATAATGATATTTCTGATGAAATGCAGGTCCAGAAACATAGCAAGGACGTCGATGACATAGTCAGGGGTTCAACCGTAATCTAATGAAGCTATGAGAATAATGTTTGTGAGCAAAGAAGTCAAAAATAACAACAATTCTTCACCTCCTCATCTCTCATGCTGCTATTGTAGAGATCACGACTGCTGCTGACGTTCACATGAAGCGGATGAAAGGATGAGGAGGAGGAGAATTGTTGAATAAAGTCGTTATTTTTGTCTTCTTTGCTCACAAAGATTATTCTCATAGCTTCATTAGATTACGGCTGAACCGCTGATGTCACATGGACTATTTTACTGTTTCTGGAGCTGAGAATATTTCAGTAGTGTTGCTGTGTTTGGAGGGTCAGAGAGCGCTCGGATTTCATCATAAATATCATCAGTTGTGCTCTGAAGATGAATGAAGGTCTTACGGGTTTGGGACGACATGAGGGTGAGTGATTAATAGGGGTGTGACGAGACACGACACTGGGTTCACGAGAACGAGACGAGATCTTTTTACTTAAATAAATGAAATAAATCAGAAAAAACTGTTTTTATTCAACTGAAAAACATCATGCAAAAAATGTAGGTCCATTTTGAAATCGACTTGTACTTTATGTATTATTACTTTATGTACTTTATGTTATTAAACGTATATTTTAATGAACTATATGCAGCAATAAGGAACATGTAACAGAGACCAGACTCTCTCTGGTCATTAAAATTGTTTAAACTAAACAAAATAAAAAAAATGCAATGAAGGAGTCAGTGTCTCAGTTCATAAAGACTAGTTTCACTGTTGATTTATGATGCTGCCTTTTTTTTTGCCTAATGTCAAATACATAAAAAAATTTTAAACAGGTGGATGTTTTCATCCCGTCGAAAGGGTAGTGAATTTGTCCACGGTGCATTGTTGAGTTTTGAAAAAAATTCAAAGCATGGCAGAAGATATGAGTGGACGAAAACGTAACAGCACATACAAGTGTTAAGATACTTTAGTTTTGATCGTTACTGTAGACAATAAGTGTTTATACCCAAACTATAACTTTTATCCCATACTTCTGTTATTTATATGTGTGTAACACAGAAATAATGATGCTCATTGTTATATATAATGCTCTTTCTGGACCAGCAGCAGCATGAATGCAGATTTGAATGTCTTTAAGACGCTTACGATGTGAAACCGGTGTTAGTGGAGTTGTTAGTGTGAGCAGTGTGTGTTTTGTCGCGGCCCGTATCAGTGAAAGACAGCATTCACATGTAAGCGTGATGATGGACGACCCTCTGATTCATTTACATGGGCAGCGACAAAACGTGCTTCTCACGATCCACTGACACTCGCTATGTTAACCCCTTAACTGTCACCCCCCCCCCCCCCCCTTTTGAAAAAAGTGCACTATTTAAAGTTAAATTGTTATAATTCATGAATGCTTTTTGAATACAGACCTAAGGTTGGTCTCTTTTTAAAGAAGGCAATCAGCAGATTATTGCAGAAGTGAAATCATTTCAAAAAATGAAAGTTAAAAAAAAGTTATACAAGTTTAAATTTACTGTAAATAAAATGTAATGTACAATTATTATTTATATTATATAAAATGAATATTTTACAAAATATGTTTTAATCCAAATTTGGCATAAAATAAAAGCCATATGTCTAAATAAGTGTTTCAAATTTGAAGTTGATATATAAAAAATTGAGGTTACTATGCAATTGTGTTTAGGCGTTATACCACAAACAGCCACCGGGTGCCATTCAAACCCCATTTAATTTTTTTTATGCACTTTTCTGTCACAAATGTATCAATTTCTATCCCACTATTACTCTTATCACAAAATGACCACCAAATATGGAATCTTGAGACTCAGACCTTTCCAATGATATGTATTTTGTCAAGATTATAAAAAGTTGTGATTCTATAAGACCGTAATACATTTGGAATATGACACCTCCCACTAAAGGGGAGGAGCCCGCTAAAAGATTCTAAAGCACCATTTCTATGGTAACGCAATGTCCGGTTTTCACAGGATGAATTTTGAGATTATAAGCTTTCAAATGATATATAATATATGATGATTACTAAAACATGTGATAGGAAAAAAAGGAAACGAATAGAATTTTTGTGTCAAAGATCAGAGCTCCTGTTATGGTGTATATGTTTTGAGGTGCGCTCTTGTCATAAATTAATCTATTACTGCTCCTACATAATTTTTTACAACAAACAGTGGTACACTATCTATTTAGGAGTCTTGGACCTTTCCAACAATATATAGTTTGTCATGATTAGATTACGATTTAATGGTAATATATTGAAGTAAAGTTAGGCGTCCCGTATACGGGGTTATACGTATTAAGGGGTTAAACAGTCCTAATAGACATGAATCGTTGTCATTCAGGAATAAGATCGCGTGGGTGTTTCAATCAAGATCACAATTCTTTTAACGAGTAATGATGGTGCAGCTCTAATGTAAAGCACAGTCTGATCTCATGCCACGAGATCTCATCACATCCCTAGTAATTAATGACTCAATTTTCATTGTTGGGTGAACTAACCCTTAAATTGTCCAAAGGAGTTTTTTAAGCATATAACCAAGCGAGTGTTTTGTGTTCCTGCAGGTCCAGATCTGACGGCGTTCACCGACCCTCGCATGGGTCTGGAGCGTTCCTTCCCCTCGCTCCCAGACGGCCGTTTCTCGGACCCGCGCGTGCCGTACCCCACCGGGTTCACGTACACACCCACGCCCGTCACCAGCGCCATCGGCATCGGCATGTCGGCCATGAGCAGCCCGGCGGGCCGCTATCACACGTACTTACCCCCGGCGTACCCCGCGGGCTCCTCGCAGGCTCAGGCCGGCCCCTTCCAGCCCGGCTCATCCCCGTATCACCTGTACTACAGCAGCGCCGCCGGATCCTACCAGTTCTCCATGATGCCGCCCGGAGGAGGAGAGCGCTCGCCCCCGCGCATCTTACCGCCCTGCACCAACGCCTCCACAGGCTCCGCCCTCCTGCACCCCTCGCTGCCCAATCAGAGCGAGGTGCTGGTGGAGGCCGAGGGAAGCCACAGCAGTTCACCAACCAGCGAAGCCGTCTGGAGGCCGTATTGATGCTCGCTTGACCAATAGGAGGAGGCGGGGCCGGATTTACACATGCTCGCTCGTCCAGCGGGGCCAAAACACAATGAAGAGATATATCATATTTGTGTTATACGATGGGCTATCTACAACAGTAAAAGAACCAGACGAATGTGACCCTACACCACAAAACCAGTCATAAGGGTCAATTATTTTAAATGTATGATTAATGCATCTGAGAGCTGAATAAATCAATTTCCATTGAATGTATGGTTTGTTATGATAAGACAATATTTGGCTGAGATACAACAACAAAAATGGAGAAAATCACCTTTAAAGTTGTTCAAATGAATACTAATCAAACAAGTTTTGATATATTTATTGTAGGAAATTTACAAAATGTCTTCATGTAACATGATCTTAATATCCTAATGATTTTCGTCATAAATGTATCATTTTGACCGACACAATGGCTATTGCTCCAAACATACCCGTGCTACTTGAGCCTGGTTTTGTGGTGCAGGGTCACGTATAATATTGTTGTTATACTATGGGCTATCTTCAGCAGTAAATGAACCCAAACCCAGAAGACATTGAGCAGATGAATAACTCTCTCCACTCGTGCACTGAATCACGCTGTCCCGTACAGAAGAGCGCCTGTGTCCCGTGAGAGGTAAATCCGGCCCATCTGAACGAGCTGGATAGTTTGTATTGTTATGATTAATATTGTTATTATCACTGTTGTTTGTCTCGTCATCACTGTACAGCTTTGTTCATCAGTGTCAGATATGTTTAACGTCACAGAAAACCTCAAGACCGGAAACAGACTCCACACAAGAACTCGAACGCTTAGCCGACCGTTAGTGTTAATAAATGCATGGTCCCACCAAACTAACATAACTAGACTTTGCATAAATATGGTATAATAAAATATTAATAATGCATTTTTAGTTTTTTATTGTACTCTGATGTTATTTCTGCTTTTGTTATTCTGACAATAATTCAATATTTAGATATATTTTCTTCAATTATCAGACACTTCATAAAATAATTAATATCAAAAAGGCAACAGGTGCAAATTATCATTGCATAAATATTAAAAAAAAACTAAAATAATTAATAAAGTATTTCATAATGCATTTGATGTTTTGTTTTGTTTGTTTGTTATAGTTTAATGATTGCTTATTTAATTCCTGCTTTTGACCATTTTCATATTTCAATAATAAAATATTGCTTCAGTTAACTTAAAATTATTAATATCAGAAAACAATATCAGTTTATTTCTACTTAGTATTTCATTCAGGTGACTGATATAAACATGCAAAGCAGCTTTATGCTGTCAATAAAATGCATTATCGATATTATATTAATTATTTTAGTTTTGTTGTAGTCTGGTTCTTTTTGACAATAATAATATCATATTTAAATAATAAAAATACATAAATACATTCAGGACACTGATATGAGCATGCAAAATACCTTTGCAAAAATATGCCATGTGCAAAAAATTTAAATAAAAACCCATTTTGTAATCTAATGATTACTCGTTCTTTTTGCTGCTTCTTTTTGATACTAAGACATAAATATTCAAACATTATTAAATAAAATATAAAAATCAGATTCTGCTCAGTTTTCTTCTGTATTTGACTATAGCAGAAGATGACAACATCGTGCACTGCATTCGGACACACTTTCTGAATGTAACGATGTTTGTGTTGAGCTTGTGTAGAGTCTGTTTCAGGTCCAATGCTTTTAAACTGATCCGCGATGAAGAATCTCGATGTGATCCGTTCACGATTGATTATTGATGCTCTGACTGGTTCCTGGCTTCCAGCAGACTCCTGACTCGTCACAGGAGACACGTCTTCAGTCCATGCAGCTCTCCGACCGATGCATGCGCTCGTGTCACGGTTTGCTGGATGCAGGGGAGATGGGAGAATCATGGACCTGGTTTGTGTGTAAGAGACTCACACTCGACACGGTTCTCAACTTCCACTATTATGACACGAGCAAACCTTTTGAAATGCAGCTTCATTTGTCCTTTTAAGACATTTCTTTGGAGAATATAACACTTTGTTGTGAAGAAACTGCTTATTTCTATATCATGTGTGCTGTGTTTCTTTCCTATTAGTGTTCAGCGTTAATTATCTACCCTGATGGTATCATACATCAGTGGTTCTCAAATGGGGTACGTGAGAGATATCATTATCATTGGATATCCCTATCATTTCACTGTATTTTAAAGCAAAGCGTTGTGTAGTCAAGGGGTACTTGGCTTGATTTTTTTTTTAAAGGGGTACTTAAGCCAAAAAAGATTGAGAACCTCTGTCATACATTACACTGACCTCACGCTCCAAATGTACTGTAGCTATATAATCCAGTTACCAAAGTACCTGGTCCAAAAAATGTACTTTTTCATCTCTAAAGAGAGACAGTATGTTTATTATGACTCCAGATTCCTTTAGAAAGTGATTGGAATTATCATCTTTTTTTGCTAACATTTGAAAAGAAAATATTTTTACAGAATATTATGCTCCCATGAATTTACGAACACATTATTTGTCGAATATTCTCTGAACTTAACATCGAAACATATGAAACATAACACGAGAGAGTATATATATATAAATATGGTGAGAATGAAAATAAGAAACAAATAATGAAATAAAATAAGGAGTAAGCATCCTTTCAAAACATCCAGTTTGTAAGCGTTATACAAAAGTTAAGGGAGTATTCCATTGTATCACTTTTATCAAACATTACGTGAAAGTTACTTTCTTAGAATGTTCCCTGAAACAAGAAGTAACATTAAAAACATATCGACGAACATTCCATGAACAATAATAATGCTTTCAGAACGTTCGGCCAGATGGAAGTTCTGTTAACGTTTGATTATAACTCAAAGAGAACCTTTGAATATTCAGAGAACATTAGTCCCAGTGTTCCTGATGGATGAAATCAAGCCCTTTCCTCCGTTTATTCTCCTTTAACATCTAGAAATACAGTCAAACCCAAATCTATTCTGACACTTCTCACATCATCACTTATTGATTTGCAAACGTATTCATTTATTAGCAAATGGTGATATATGACAAGAACTCTAAACTGCGTCGGAACAAATTGATCTTGATAATGTCAGATAGGTATGTATGTAATGGATTCGGTTGAATAGATGTCAGCTGTTCAATTTCAGAACACAACACTTTAGCTCAAGCAATGCTTCATTTAGTTCAGTCTGTGCTGGGAAAAGGTCACATTAGCAATTACAGAAAAACATGCTCAGGTCAAAGCATCTGAATAATATTCGGTCCCAAAGATTGATAAATATTACTGGTAGTATGAAGAACTTTTGGTTATATGTCACAGTTTACTTCAGCCTCACTTACACAAATGAACTATAGTGTCCTGCACGCACTTGTAAAATATATCAGGAATGATATGTGGTGTCTGAATCATCTTTGGCTTGACTGACAGTAAGGTGGCGTTTGATGTTGGCTTGAGCTGCATCTGGTTTATCGTCTGGTGCTGATCTGACACTCATGCGTCGGTGTACTGATCTCAACCCAGTGTTCCCAGTGTTTCCAGTGTTCCTTCCCTCTGTCTGTCCAGCATTAACACACAGACCTGTCCCAGGACGCTGCTCGGCTATAACTGTGGTCTAGGAGTCGGGCCGAGGCCTGTAAAATCAAATCGCCTTTATAAAAAGAGCCGAGGGTGAGAGAGCAACATGACAGAAACACCCTCCGCCGGCCGTCTGTCTGACTGAGAGAGACGTGTTTCTAGTCATCAGACTTTACTTCACTTCTACTCGATTACTTCTATCAGAAATGACCGATTCTATCAGAAATGATTGATTCTATCAGAAATGATTGATTCTATCAGAAATGATTGATTCTATCAGAAATGATTGATTCTATCAGAAATTACCGATTCTATCAGAAATGATTGATTCTATCAGAAATGACCGATTCTATCAGAAATGATTGATTCTATCAGAAATGACTGATTCTATCACAAATGACCGATTCTATCAGAAATGATTGATTCTATCAGAAATGATTGATTCTATCAGAAATGATTGATTCTATCAGAAATGATTGATTCTATCAGAAATGACCGATTCTATCAGAAATGATTGATTCTATCAGAAATGACCGATTCTATCAGAAATGATTGATTCTATCAGAAATGACTGATTCTATCACAAATGACCGATTCTATCAGAAATGATTGATTCTATCAGAAATGACCGATTCTATCAGAAATGACCGATTCTATCAGAAATGATCGATTCTATCAGAAATGACCGATTCTATCAGAAATGACCGATTCTATCAGAAATGATCGATTCTATCAGAAATGATTGATTCTATCAGAAATGACCGATTCTATCAGAAATGACCGATTCTATCAGAAATGATTGATTCTATCAGAAATGATTGATTCTATCAGAAATGATTGATTCTATCAGAAATGATTCTATCAGATTCTATCAGAAATGACCGATTCTATCAGAAATGATTGATTCTATCAGAAATGACCGATTCTATCAGAAATGACCGATTCTATCAGAAATGATTGATTCTATCAGAAATGATTGATTCTATCAGAAATGACCGATTCTATCAGAAATGACCGATTCTATCAGAAATGATTCTATCAGATGACCGATCTATCAGAAATGACCGATGACCGATCTATCAGAAATGATTGATTCTATCAGAAATGACCGATTCTATCAGAAATGATTGATTCTATCAGAAATGACCGATTCTATCAGAAATGACCGATTCTATCAGAAATGACCGATTCTATCAGAAATGATCTATCAGATTCTATCAGAAATGATTCTATCAGGATTCTATCAGAAATGATCGATTCTATCAGAAATGACTGATTCTATCAGAAATGATTGATTCTATCAGAAATGATTGATTCTATCAGAAATGACCGATTCTATCAGAAATGATTGATTCTATCAGAAATGATTGATTCTATCAGAAATGATCGATTCTATCAGAAATGATCGATTCTATCAGAAATGACTGATTCTATCAGAAATGACCGATTCTATCAGAAATGATTGATTCTATCAGAAATGACCGATTCTATCAGAAATGACCGATTCTATCAGAAATGATTGATTCTATCAGAAATGATCGATTCTATCAGAAATGACCGATTCTATCAGAAATGATTGATTCTATCAGAAATGATTGATTCTATCAGAAATGACCGATTCTATCAGAAATGATTGATTCTATCAGAAATGACCGATTCTATCAGAAATGATTGATTCTATCAGAAATGATTGATTCTATCAGAAATGATTGATTCTATCAGAAATGATTGATTCTATCAGAAATGATTGATTCTATCAGAAATGACTGATTCTATCAGAAATGACTGATTCTATCAGAAATGATTGATTCTATCAGAAATGATTGATTCTATCAGAAATGACCGATTCTATCAGAAATGATTGATTCTATCAGAAATGATTGATTCTATCAGAAATGATTGATTCTATCAGAAATGATTGATTCTATCAGAAATGACCGATTCTATCAGAAATGATTGATTCTATCAGAAATGATTAATTCTATCAGAAATGATTGATTCTATCAGAAATGACTGATTCTATCAGAAATGATTGATTCTATCAGAAATGATTGATTCTATCAGAAATGATTGATTCTATCAGAAATGATTGATTCTATCAGAAATGATTGATTCTATCAGAAATGATTGATTCTATCAGAAATGACTGATTCTATCAGAAATGATTGATTCTATCAGAAATGATTGATTCTATCAGAAATGACCGATTCTATCAGAAATGATTGATTCTATCAGAAATGATTGATTCTATCAGAAATGATCGATTCTATCAGAAATGATCGATTCTATCAGAAATGATTGATTCTATCAGAAATGATTGATTCTATCAGAAATGACCGATTCTATCAGAAATGATTGATTCTATCAGAAATGACCGATTCTATCAGAAATGATTGATTCTATCAGAAATGACCGATTCTATCAGAAATGATTGATTCTATCAGAAATGATTGATTCTATCAGAAATGACCGATTCTATCAGAAATGATTGATTCTATCAGAAATGACCGATTCTATCAGAAATGATTGATTCTATCAGAAATGACTGATTCTATCACAAATGACCGATTCTATCAGAAATGATTGATTCTATCAGAAATGATTGATTCTATCAGAAATGACCGATTCTATCAGAAATTCTATCAGAAATGATTGATTCTATCAGAAATGACCGATTCTATCAGAAATGATTGATTCTATCAGAAATGACCGATTCTATCAGAAATGATTGATTCTATCAGAAATGACTGATTCTATCAGAAATGACCGATTCTATCAGAAATGATTGATTCTATCAGAAATGACCGATTCTATCAGAAATGACCGATTCTATCAGAAATGATCGATTCTATCAGAAATGACCGATTCTATCAGAAATGACCGATTCTATCAGAAATGATCGATTCTATCAGAAATGATTGATTCTATCAGAAATGACCGATTCTATCAGAAATGACCGATTCTATCAGAAATGATTGATTCTATCAGAAATGATTGATTCTATCAGAAATGATCGATTCTATCAGAAATGATTGATTCTATCAGAAATGACCGATTCTATCAGAAATGATTGATTCTATCAGAAATGACCGATTCTATCAGAAATGACCGATTCTATCAGAAATGATTGATTCTATCAGAAATGATTGATTCTATCAGAAATGACCGATTCTATCAGAAATGACCGATTCTATCAGAAATGATTGATTCTATCAGAAATGACCGATTCTATCAGAAATGATTGATTCTATCAGAAATGACCGATTCTATCAGAAATGATTGATTCTATCAGAAATGACCGATTCTATCAGAAATGACCGATTCTATCAGAAATGATTGATTCTATCAGAAATGATTGATTCTATCAGAAATGACCGATTCTATCAGAAATGACCGATTCTATCAGAAATGATTGATTCTATCAGAAATGACCGATTCTATCAGAAATGACCGATTCTATCAGAAATGATCGATTCTATCAGAAATGATTGATTCTATCAGATTCTATCAGAAATGATCTATCAGATTCTATCAGAAATGACTTCTATCAGATTCTATCAGAAATGATTGATTCTATCAGAAATGATTGATTCTATCAGAAATGATTGATTCTATCAGAAATGACCGATTCTATCAGATTCTATCAGAAATGATTGATTCTATCAGAAATGACTGATTCTATCAGAAATGATTGATTCTATCAGAAATGATTGATTCTATCAGAAATGATTGATTCTATCAGAAATGATTGATTCTATCAGAAATGATCGATTCTATCAGAAATGATCGATTCTATCAGAAATGATCGATTCTATCAGAAATGACTGATTCTATCAGAAATGATTGATTCTATCAGAAATGACCGATTCTATCAGAAATGACCGATTCTATCAGAAATGACCGATTCTATCAGAAATGATTGATTCTATCAGAAATGACCGATTCTATCAGAAATGACCGATTCTATCAGAAATGATTGATTCTATCAGAAATGATTGATTCTATCAGAAATGACCGATTCTATCAGAAATGACCGATTCTATCAGAAATGATTGATTCTATCAGAAATGATTGATTCTATCAGAAATGATTGATTCTATCAGAAATGATTGATTCTATCAGAAATGACTGATTCTATCAGAAATGATTGATTCTATCAGAAATGATTGATTCTATCAGAAATGACCGATTCTATCAGAAATGATTGATTCTATCAGAAATGATTGATTCTATCAGAAATGATCGATTCTATCAGAAATGATCGATTCTATCAGAAATGACTGATTCTATCAGAAATGACCGATTCTATCAGAAATGATTGATTCTATCAGAAATGACCGATTCTATCAGAAATGATTGATTCTATCAGAAATGATGGATTCTATCAGAAATGATCGATTCTATCAGAAATGATTGATTCTATCAGAAATGATTGATTCTATCAGAAATGATTGATTCTATCAGAAATGACCGATTCTATCAGAAATGATTGATTCTATCAGAAATGACTGATTCTATCAGAAATGACCGATTCTATCAGAAATGACCGATTCTATCAGAAATGATTGATTCTATCAGAAATGACCGATTCTATCAGAAATGATTGATTCTATCAGAAATGACCGATTCTATCAGAAATGATTGATTCTATCAGAAATGACTGATTCTATCAGAAATGATTGATTCTATCAGAAATGACCGATTCTATCAGAAATGACCGATTCTATCAGAAATGACCGATTCTATCAGAAATGATTGATTCTATCAGAAATGATTGATTCTATCAGAAATGATTGATTCTATCAGAAATGACCGATTCTATCAGAAATGATTGATTCTATCAGAAATGACCGATTCTATCAGAAATGACCGATTCTATCAGAAATGATTGATTCTATCAGAAATGATTGATTCTATCAGAAATGATCGATTCTATCAGAAATGATCGATTCTATCAGAAATGACTGATTCTATCAGAAATGACCGATTCTATCAGAAATGATTGATTCTATCAGAAATGACCGATTCTATCAGAAATGACCGATTCTATCAGAAATGATTGATTCTATCAGAAATGATCGATTCTATCAGAAATGACCGATTCTATCAGAAATGATTGATTCTATCAGAAATGATTGATTCTATCAGAAATGACTGATTCTATCAGAAATGACTGATTCTATCAGAAATGATTGATTCTATCAGAAATGACTGATTCTATCAGAAATGATCGATTCTATCAGAAATGATTGATTCTATCAGAAATGATCGATTCTATCAGAAATGACTGATTCTATCAGAAATGACTGATTCTATCAGAAATGACCGATTCTATCAGAAATGACCGATTCTATCAGAAATGATTGATTCTATCAGAAATGATTGATTCTATCAGAAATGATTGATTCTATCAGAAATGACCGATTCTATCAGAAATGATTGATTCTATCAGAAATGATTGATTCTATCAGAAATGATTGATTCTATCAGAAATGATTGATTCTATCAGAAATGACCGATTCTATCAGAAATGATGGATTCTATCAGAAATGATCGATTCTATCAGAAATGATTGATTCTATCAGAAATGATTGATTCTATCAGAAATGATTGATTCTATCAGAAATGATTGATTCTATCAGAAATGACCGATTCTATCAGAAATGATTGATTCTATCAGAAATGACTGATTCTATCAGAAATGATCGATTCTATCAGAAATGACCGATTCTATCAGAAATGATTGATTCTATCAGAAATGACCGATTCTATCAGAAATGATTGATTCTATCAGAAATGACCGATTCTATCAGAAATGATTGATTCTATCAGAAATGACTGATTCTATCAGAAATGACCGATTCTATCAGAAATGATTGATTCTATCAGAAATGATCGATTCTATCAGAAATGATTGATTCTATCAGAAATGACCGATTCTATCAGAAATGATTGATTCTATCAGAAATGACTGATTCTATCAGAAATGACCGATTCTATCAGAAATGACCGATTCTATCAGAAATGATTGATTCTATCAGAAATGACCGATTCTATCAGAAATGATTGATTCTATCAGAAATGACCGATTCTATCAGAAATGATTGATTCTATCAGAAATGACCGATTCTATCAGAAATGACCGATTCTATCAGAAATGATTGATTCTTTCAGAAATGATTGATTCTATCAGAAATGACTGATTCTATCAGAAATGATTGATTCTATCAGAAATGATTAATTCTATCAGAAATGATTAATTCTATCAGAAATGATTGATTCTATCAGAAATGACCGATTCTGTCAGAAATGATTAATTCTATCAGAAATGATTGATTCTATCAGAAATGACTGATTCTATCAGAAATGATTGATTCTATCAGAAATGACTGATTCTATCAGAAATGACTGATTCTATCAGAAATGATCGATTCTATCAGAAATGATTGATTCTATCAGAAATGACCGATTCTATCAGAAATGACCGATTCTATCAGAAATGATTGATTCTATCAGAAATGATTGATTCTATCAGAAATGACTGATTCTATCAGAAATGATTGATTCTATCAGAAATGATTGATTCTATCAGAAATGATTGATTCTATCAGAAATGACCGATTCTATCAGAAATGATTGATTCTATCAGAAATGATTGATTCTATCAGAAATGACCGATTCTATCAGAAATGACCGATTCTATCAGAAATGATCGATTCTATCAGAAATGATCGATTCTATCAGAAATGATTGATTCTATCAGAAATGACTGATTCTATCAGAAATGACCGATTCTATCAGAAATGACCGATTCTATCAGAAATGACTGATTCTATCAGAAATGACCGATTCTGTCAGAAATGATTAATTCTATCAGAAATGATTGATTCTATCAGAAATGATTAATTCTATCAGAAATGATTAATTCTATCAGAAATGATTGATTCTATCAGAAATGACCGATTCTGTCAGAAATGATTAATTCTATCAGAAATGATTGATTCTATCAGAAATGACTGATTCTATCAGAAATGATTGATTCTATCAGAAATGATTGATTCTATCAGAAATGACTGATTCTATCAGAAATGATTGATTCTATCAGAAATGATTGATTCTATCAGAAATGACTGATTCTATCAGAAATGATTGATTCTATCAGAAATGATTAATTCTATCAGAAATGATTAATTCTATCAGAAATGATTGATTCTATCAGAAATGACCGATTCTGTCAGAAATGATTAATTCTATCAGAAATGATTGATTCTATCAGAAATGACTGATTCTATCAGAAATGATTGATTCTATCAGAAATGATTGATTCTATCAGAAATGACTGATTCTATCAGAAATGATCGATTCTATCAGAAATGATTGATTCTATCAGAAATGACTGATTCTATCAGAAATGATTGATTCTATCAGAAATGATTGATTCTATCAGAAATGATTGATTCTATCAGAAATGACTGATTCTATCAGAAATGATCGATTCTATCAGAAATGATTGATTCTATCAGAAATGACTGATTCTATCAGAAATGACCGATTCTATCAGAAATGATTGATTCTATCAGAAATGATTGATTCTATCAGAAATGATTGATTCTATCAGAAATGACTGATTCTATCAGAAATGATCGATTCTATCAGAAATGACCGATTCTATCAGAAATGACCGATTCTATCAGAAATGATCGATTCTATCAGAAATGATTGATTCTATCAGAAATGACTGATTCTATCAGAAATGACCGATTCTATCAGAAATGATTGATTCTATCAGAAATGATTGATTCTATCAGAAATGACCGATTCTATCAGAAATGACCGATTCTATCAGAAATGATTGATTCTATCAGAAATGATCGATTCTATCAGAAATGATTGATTCTATCAGAAATGACTGATTCTATCAGAAATGACCGATTCTATCAGAAATGACCGATTCTATCAGAAATGACTGATTCTATCAGAAATGACCGATTCTGTCAGAAATGATTAATTCTATCAGAAATGATTGATTCTATCAGAAATGACTGATTCTATCAGAAATGATTGATTCTATCAGAAATGATTGATTCTATCAGAAATGATTAATTCTATCAGAAATGATTAATTCTATCAGAAATGATTGATTCTATCAGAAATGACCGATTCTGTCAGAAATGATTAATTCTATCAGAAATGACCGATTCTATCAGAAAAGATTGATTCTATCAGAAATGACCGATTCTATCAGAAATGACCGATTCTATCAGAAATGATTGATTCTATCAGAAATGACCGATTCTGTCAGAAATGATTGATTCTATCAGAAATGACCGATTCTATCAGAAAAGATTGATTCTATCAGAAATGACCGATTCTGTCAGAAATGACAGATTCTATCAGAAATGACCGATTCTATCAGAAATGATTGATTCTATCAGAAATGATTGATTCTATCAGAAATGACCGATTCTATCAGAAAAGATTGATTCTATCAGAAATGACCGATTCTGTCAGAAATGACAGATTCTATCAGAAATGACCGATTCTATCAGAAATGATTGATTCTATCAGAAATGACCGATTCTATCAGAAAGGATGGCGTCTGATCACAGGTTTGGGGTCTTGAGCAAATCTGAGGCCAGTTTGAGACATTCTTGAGATCTCTTCTGAACTCGAGGAGATTCAATCACTGGTCTTTCACTTCAAACAGAAGATTTTTTCTCTTTGCAAAGCTAATTTTGAGTTTCCATGTAAATATATTCTTCAGAAACCAAGTCCAATCTCTATATTATCATAAAAATGACCAAGTTTAGCTCAGGGTCAGGCGGTCATCCATCACACGTGTCCTCGGGATCGATCTGAAGAGACAAATCATCCATACCACAATATTCAGCTCTGACACCTCGCAGCCTCATTAATCACTGATGCAAATGATGAAGAGCAGATCTTCATCCTGACATCCTCTCATTAATCTAGATGCTGACATATGAAAGACCGGGTGACAGAGGAAGGTTTGCTTGCTAGCATACAATAAAGTTTTTGTTTACATTATATATATATGTGTGTGTGTGTGTGTACAGTATATATTTATTGTGTGTATATAATACACACACATTCGGTATATATTTAGAAAATATTTACATGTATATACATTTATATTATTATATTTTATTTTATAAATATATTTAATATATAAACATAACACATTTTTCTTAAATATACATGCATGTGTTTGTATGTATATAATAAATATACACAGATCACACTCATATTATGTAAACAAAACTTTCATTTTGGATGTGATCAATCGTTTGACAGCACTATATTATATTATATTATTAAATTATATTATATTATATTAGCGAAGTGAAATTATTATATTCCGCAAAACCTACACAATCTTATTAGACCGTATTAGATCTTTCTGGACAATATACGTGCAAAACTAAATCCCTGAAATGTATATATTTAATATTTGAATACACATGTAGATATTAGCTGTTAATATGAGAAAAGCAAATATGAAACAGCAGTGACTTTACATTTGTAAACTGCTTCAGCTACGATCATAAACGTATAGACTGTTGGCAATCTACCAGAATACATGGAGTATTTTATGGACTATTTATTACTTATAGACAGTGTATTTTATGTTTTTGTTTATTACTGTCAGAAACAAACATGAAACTGTAGGGACTTTACATTTGTCGGGTGTTTCGCTTGTACCTCAACGCGCTTATTTGCGTCATGACGCAACGTGCTGACGCAATTCCGCTACGCGCGAAATTTGGAGCGTTGCGTTCCAAACAAAACAAGAGACAGTTCCCGCCATCGACTGGATCGTTCAGAATGGCGGAGTTGGGCTGCTACTCTCCCAGCTTTAAAAAACCGTCCGATGTTCTGCGGATGAGACGGAAGCGCGCGCGGAGCGAAGGTCCGGACCGGAGGACGGTAACGTTAGACGGGGTTCGTCCGTTCTCCCCGGGGCCGCTTCTGAAAGCACCGTGCCGAGCGAGCGGCGGCGGGAAGCGCAGAAATCCGTTCGCCAACATCGAGAACACGTACAACAGTCCCAAGAAGAGAGCGTTATCACACAGCGACGGACACAGCGGTGCTCTGGACGGGAGAAAGCCGGTTCTGGACGGGAAACCCGGGGAAGAACGTGTGAACGCTGGGACACTATTGAGAGAGGAACTGTTCAACACCGAGCCACAAAAACAACACGAGATAAAGGTGAGAGAACGGTACATTACCGTCAACTGTACTCCATCTACCAGTCCAGTACACACACATACACACGTACACACACATATACACACACACACACACACACATATACACACACACACACATATACACACACACACACATATACACACACGTACACACTGACATTATTTTACCATGATATTAACATTGCATTTCAATATACATGTAAATACTTATCTCAACATGTATATAAATGAAATATAAATAGAATGTTATTTTTATTGTGTTTGATATAACATATTTGTATTTTGATGATTTTTACAGTGTGTACTGTTTTAAATATATATATATAAAAATTAAAAAATTGATATTGTTTTATTATTTGTAGTTTTAAAATAGTTTTATTTAACATCAAAATTTATTTTATTTTTAGATTCAATAAAAATATTATTAGTAATTAATTTATATTATTTTTATTATTATATCATATGTTATATTATTAAAGCTATTTTTATTATTTTATAATATAAAATAATATTTGAATATTTTGGTTAAAATATTTTTCTATAGCTAGACCTTTATATAGTTATATTATTCATAATTGATTCTGTACATAAAGTTTTTTTTTTAATTTATTTTTTATATTAACATTTTAATATTGTTTTTGTGTCATTTTGATAATTATATATTTTCAATTATACTTTTTATAATATATATATATAATTTTTGTATTATTAATTTACATATTAGATTAAAACGTTTTTATATTCATATTTTGTATTCATTTTTATTGTTTTTTTATGTGTATATATAATGTTAGTATTGTAGTTTATTCGTTTGATATTTATTTATTTATAGTTTTTTTAAGTAGTTGGCTCATTAGGGTCATAAAATAATTCATATTTACTCATAATAATATTATCTTTAGCTCAGTTATTCATAATTTCTAACAATATAAATGTGAGATTTTAAGATGCATGTCTAAATCAGACATATGCTGTATAATATCATATTGTTTCGTGAAAGCGCTATATGAATAATCTGAGTTGAAGATTGGTTATCAGATGAACATGGGTCTGTTTCCATCGGTTGTGATCTGTGTGCAGACGCCGGTGTCTCTCTCTGAAGATGCGTGTGTGTTTGCGCCGGAGAGATCCGCTCCAGTGCTGGAGGTGTGTGTGACGGTTCCTCATGATTCTGTCGAGGTTGATGTGTGTCGATGACGTTCACTCACCTGTGTCTGTCTCTAGAGTCCAGAGGCTCCAGCTGAAGTGTGTCTGGAGTTCCCGGCCGACTGGTCTCTGAAAACACGTCTGTTGTTCACGTCTCCTCGGTCGTTCTCGTGGGCTGAGCATCTGAAGGCGCAGGAGGAGGCGCAGGGATTGAGCTCTCACTGCAGGGCCGAGTTCTCCAGCGTACCTGCTCAAATACAGGTCAGGACTAGAGGTCTGACTAGAGGTCTACTGGGTTTCGGGTTAATGTTTAATGGATAGCCTCGGGCTCGGGTCGGGTTCGGGTTTGTAGCTAAACCAAAACTATATGCAGAGGCTTCGCTGCTTTCATAGACGCACACACACACATATCAGAGATCGCGCACAAACAGCACGGAAACTTTTATTAGTAAAATAGCTTCGACAGGCTACTGACTCGCAAGTCACAACATTATATTTATCTGCAATGAGGCGGCAAAATCGCTGTTTTTGAAGTAATTAAGCCTCATTGCTTGTAGAGAGAGACGCGCAGACGCAGGTTCACATGCACGCGCAACATTCATCCCTCTCTCTCTCTCTCTCTCTCTCTCTCTCTCGCTCGCTCTCTCTCTCTCTCTCTCTCTCTCTCTCTCTCTCTCTCTCTCTCTCTCTCTCTCTCGCTCTCTCTCTCGCTCTCTCTCTCGCTCTCGCTCTCTCTCTCTCTCGCTCTCTCTCTCTCGCTCTCTCTCTCTCTCTCGCTCTCTCGCTCTCTCGCTCTCTCTCTCTCTCTCTCTCTCTCTCTCTCTCGCTCTCTCTCTCTCTCTCTCTCTCTCTCTCTCTCGCTCTCTCTCTCTCTCTCTCTCTCGCTCTCTGTCTCTCTCTCTCTCTCTCTCTATTCGCGGGTTCGGGCTCTCTCTCTCTCTCTCTCTCCCTCTCTCTCTCTCTCTCTCTCTCTCTCTCTCTATTCACATGTACTTGCTATTATAAGAACAATAAATTATGCTTAAATAATTACATGCAGGTAACTTTAAACCTAATCCTAACCATATAGTAAGTACATGTAGTTCTGTCTATGGTACATTTTTATTTTCTGTATATATTTTTTTCCTATTGTTACTCATAATTATTGTCTATTCTCTTCATTATTCATGTTTTTTTATTACCTTAATTATATGTCGTCTGCACTATGTTTGTACTTTCTGTCTTGGAAGCTCCTAACACCAAGACTAACTCCTTGTGTGTGCAAACACACTCGGCAATAAAGCTCTTTCTGATTCCTATTAAATGTTTTTGAGTTTTCCAGAAGTGCACAGTTCACATCACAATAGGATGAAATAGCTCTGATGTATAAAGCGTGTGTTTAAGTGTGTGTGGTGTGTGTTGCAGGAGCCGCGGGGCTGTGCAGAGCTGCGTTTGGGGTTTCATCAGTGTCTTCAGTACTGGCAGCACCCGTCGCTGCCCTGGCTCTCGCTCTTCCCGCGGATCGGCGCAGAGCGCAAGTTCTCTGGCAAGTGTGTGCCGTGGGCGCAGGACACCGCGCTGCAGCAGAGTCTGATGAGCGACTGGTACGAGAGAGGGATGAGTTTGGGAAGTTTCTGACGCATGCATGTAGTAGGGACGGATCGTATCGTTTGTGATAGGGATGCACGATATTATCGGACTGATATCGGAATCGGCTGCTAATGGCTTGAAATGTAAATATCGTCCCGATGTGTCATGCGACTAACTCACATGTGCTCAGGGTGTGCTAGCGATCACATCATCAATGTCATAAAATCATGACTATGTTTTGATTTTGCTATAGCTGACATGAATACAAAAAAAATCACAAACATGACACTTGCTAATTAATTAATTTGATATACATTGATTTATTCATTAATGTGTAATGTAAAGATTTTCTAAATTTTCACAACTCTTTTGCTTTAGACCATCTACAAATGTTAAATCTTAAAATAATATGTTAAGGTTACCACTGCATCTCATCAGCAATTGATATATATATATATTAGTTGATTTATAATTTTAAAAGCGTTCAATGTATTATAAAATAACTTAATTATTGTGTATTTAATAGGGATGCACCGAATGTTCGCCAACCGAAATTGTTTGGCCAAAAATAGGGAAAAAAAACACTTTCGGTGTTCGGGCGAATAAGTGAAAAGACCGAATAATTTGTACCGAACAACGACGTTACACGATCAAATAGAGGCGCGCACTAATGCAGCAAACACGTCTGCCGTGTGGAAGCATTTAAAACGGTCCGAGAGAGAGACGCAGACATCATTACAAGCACGAGAGACTGCTTCTCATGTCTCCGATGAGACGAGGAAGGGACATTAGGGAGAAACAGCTTTCTTTGTCTCTTTGTGGATGCATAAGATTCCCTGAATTATCATCATCTGTATCGTTATCACAATAAATACCATAAATGATTGTGATATAGTAAGCCCATATCCCTGCATGCATGCATATAAACACTGGCCTGTGTGTCTCTGACTGAGGTTCTGTGTGTGTGTGTTGCAGGTCTGTGAGTCTGACGTCTCTCTACAGTCTGCTGAAGGCCCGGCTCTGTCCGTATTTCTATCTGTGCTCGTATCAGTTCACGGTGCTGTTCAGAGCGGCCGGTCTGAGCGGCGCTAAAGGCATCAGCGCACTGCTGTCCCCCACCACTCGAGGGCTGCGCGAGGCCATGAAGGCGGAGGGTAAGAGCTAGGGTTGGGTAGCGTTCACATTTGAACCGGTATCGGTACCTGAAACTCAGTGCAGTTACCCAACGGTACCTTATTCGGTACATTACTCTGTAATAACAAAAACATTTATTTCAGTGGGGGGGAAAAAGTCCAAAACTGTCAAACAATTAATAGCATCCAAAATAAAAGTTTTAGTTTACATAATAAATACACACCATACACACATATATTATGTATATATAAATACAGTATATATTTAGAAAATGTTTACATGCATACGATTATATTCATATAATTAATATTATATATAAATATATTTAATATATATGCATAACATATTTTTCTTAAATATATGCGTGCATGTGTGTGTTTATAAATACACAGTACACATTATGTAAACCATTTTTAATTTTGGATCTGATTAATCACGATGAATTGTTTGACAGCACTTTTAAAGACTAGCGTAATATATTTGTGTTACATGTTAATCCGCACTTTTATTTTGACAGGCTGCTGTGAAGTTTCTGTGTGTATACAGTATGATATGATGCTAGTTATCATGAAGAGTTCATGTGTTTACGTCGTCATATAGTGAGACTAAAGGCCCAAAATCACCGCGAGCGTCACACGTGCTTCGGTGTGTGTGTGTGTGTAGTAAACTAAACGGCGTCTCCAGCATTCATACATACAGAGGTGTGAACCGTCTTTGCGTTTTAACATTCACAGACATTAGTCTAGTCCATATCGGGATTCCCATTAAATGACTGACCTACTTTTGATTTATTCATCCTAACATTTACCATTTCTGTGGCATTCTGCACTGAGTAAATTCAGTGTGTATATATATATATATATATATATATGACCCTCTCTGTGAAAACCCAGCTTAAGTCATTTTTTTGAGATTGACTATTTTCTGCATAAAATTCATATTGTAAAGAACATTCTGTAAAAATATACTATTGGTATCTTTAATATTGAGTAAGGTCATGTCAAAGATTGAAATCGTAGTGAAATTAAAGCTTGTAATCAAACTTT
Organism: Schizopygopsis malacanthus; assembly: GCA_027474115.1. Classification (NCBI taxonomy): domain Eukaryota; kingdom Metazoa; phylum Chordata; class Actinopteri; order Cypriniformes; family Cyprinidae; genus Schizopygopsis; species Schizopygopsis malacanthus. The sequence continues at coordinate 40,655,794 of CM049871.1, forward strand.
GATGCTTGATATCTCATCATTCCATTTTTAGACTTTAGCCTGGTTTTTACAGAGAGGGTCACACACGTGTGTGTGTATATGCGTGTGTGTATATGCGTGTGTGTATATGCGTGTGTGTGTATATGCATGTGTGTGTGTGTGTGTGTGTGTATATGCGTGTGTGTGTATATGCGTGTGTGTGTGTGTGTGTGTGTGTGTATATGTGTGTACATGCATGTGTGTGTGTGTGTGTATATGCGTGCGTGTGTGTGTATATGCGTGCGTGTGTGTGTATATGCGCGTGTTTAAATGTGTGTGTATATGCGCGCGTGTGTGTGTGTATGTGTGCGTGTGTGTAAATGCGCGTGTGCGTGTGTGTATATGCGGTGTGTTTGTGTATATGCGTGTGTGTCTATGCGTGTGTGTGTGTGTGTGTGTATGTATGTGTATATATATATATAATTATTTAAAAAAAAAACTATACATAATTACATTTTGATGCAGAAATATTTAAAAACCAAGTGTACATTTTATTTTCTGATAAAATAGTAAATGTCTCTTTGTATGCCTTTTATTCATTTTTTTGAGAAATGACGATAAATACGTTGAATCATATTTTGAAGGCGTCTCATCGCACCTTTGACGTGGTTTACTCAAACTTGAAGTGCGGTGTTTTAGCTCCGTGAACAGAGTCCGTGTCACTGTAATGTTTCTGTTTCCTGAAGTCTCGTGTCGGATCTGTGTTTGTGTTCAGGGATAGAGTTCTCTCTCCCTCTGCTGGAGGAGAAGAAGAAGAGCAGGGAGCGGAGTGAGAGCGCGGGGGGGTGAGTACAGGACCGCTCTCCGCTGATGGATGCTCATCTGCTTTCAGTGCTCAATGCATTCGTCGTCTCTGATTTGACAGGTTAAGTGAGCACAGTGAAGACGAGGAGGAGGAGGAGGAGGAGGATGAAGATGATGATGATGACGGTGGATTTTCCTGGCTGAAGGAGATGGGCGTCCAAGACAAGATCAAGAAGCCAGATGCCATTTCTATCAAACTGTATCCTTCACAAGCATGTGTTAATGCAGTGCTTTCTTTACTAATGAAACCTCAATGATCTAATTGTGTATATTACAATCAGTGGCGGCTGGTGCTAAACATTTTTTTGGGGGGGCGCAAACAAACTGAAAGTACGGGCGATCTGGTCCAAGCTCCTTGATCCTTTTTTTCTTCTTCATCCGAACGCCTTGTGAACGGGTATTTGTGTAAAGATAAAACCGAATGTTCTTTCATCTGGAGATATTGCGCTTGCTTCCACATTAATTAGTACCTGTCTGTCAACTGACGAGCTGCTGCTGAGTGGAACGAGAGTCGTTGAGAACGGTCCAATCACATAAAGCCAAACATATAAAAACAATATTGATTCGCTCTAACAACAAAAGTGGGAGGAGCCTGCGCCCCAAGGACAGTTTGAAACAAGCCAATTAGAGCTTAGCCTCAAATCACATGCTTTTGAAAAGTTTGTGTACCTACATACACACTCATTAGTCCGGCGCCCCGCACACAAACATGAAAGAAATATAGTTTAGATTTTCAATCAATTATAATATAACTAACAGTAGAATACTATGACTAAATGATTTTATTTAGTTAATATTTGCGAAATATTTTTTACTTATTGCACCCCCTATTGACCAGCCGCCACTGATTACAAATATATTTTCTTCATTTAATGAAATTAATTTTAGTTATAGATTATCATTTTTGTTGTTTTTTGTCATTTTTATTTGTTTTTATTTTGTTAAATGTGTAAAGTTTTTATTTGTATTTATTAATTTAATTTTGGCTTCGTGTTAGGTTAGAATAATTTTTATACTCATACCTTTTGTTGTTTTAGTATTTTTAATATTTTTAGTTTTAATTTAAATGTTTTTGTATGTATTTGTCATTTGATTTAATTTCTCCATTTTCTTAAATGTGTGTATATATAGCATTTATAGAGTTTTAACTTATAGTTTGTTACTTTTTCTTATTTGTAAGTCGCTTTGGATAAAAGCGTCTGCTAAATACTAGAAGTAAAGTAATATTTAGTACTTAAACTTAAGCTTTGAAGCTGAATTCAAATAAGTTAATGTTTAAATAAATAATTTTACTCCACATTTATTATATATTTTATTGGATTATACTGTTTTTAATGTAAACAGACAACGGTTTTATTCAGAGGCGTGTTTTATTTATAAATATATCACATGATTGTACTAGTGTAGATATGAAACATCTATAATATAACTTTGTTAATTGTATACTTTGTGTCATTTACTCTGAGATCGATATGAAAATAGTCTTAATGGTGTTAAAAGTGCATGAATGACATTTATTGTATTTCAAGAAACAAACATGTTTATTTAATGGTGTTAGTTTTAGTGAAGTATTAAACTCTACATGGAACATGATGTGTTTATTAGCCCAAAGCTCAGTTCAGCTGATCTGGTTCCTTAAGTCACGCCGCAGTCGTAAGGAGCACAGAGAGGTGTGTTTGGACCACCGACCGGAGTCCGTGGTGCTGGTGGAGGGTTCGAACACCTTCACGCTGCTCAACTTCCTCATTAACTGTAAGAGTTTGGTGGCCGGAGCCGGTTCTCAGGCGGGGCTTCCTCCGACTCTACTGGCCCCTACAGCCTTCCGAGGGGCCACACTGCACGCGCTCCAGGTACAGGCCTCGGGCTTCACCTTCTCAGCATCCTTTTAGCACTGACTGATCTATTCACACTTTACTAAAAGTTCTCTATTTTTTATTTATTTTGCTTTATTGTACTTTTATTAATATTGTTTTATAATTTTGTATTTTATTGCATGTCATTTTTCACTTTTGCATTATTTATTGTATTTAAATTTACTTTATATTTTGTCATTGTATTTGTATTGTTTTATATTGTATTTTGTTTTGTATTTTAGTTTTATTTATAGCATTTTGTTTTCCTTTTTAAATTTATTGCATTTTACTTTTGTATTTTTTTTACTTTTTATTTTATTTTCATTTTGAATTTTATATTGTTTAATTTTTACATTTTCTTGTATTCTATATTTGTTTTTATTTCTTATTTTTTAAGTTTTATTTTTCATGCATTTTACTTTTATATTGTATTTTTATTTTGTTAAACTTTTTATTTTCATTTTGAATTTTATATTGTTTAATTTTTACATTTTATTGTATTCTATATTTGTTTTTTATTTCTTATTTTTTTAGTTTTATTTACATTTATTGCATTTTAATTTTATATTGTATTTTTATTTTGTTAAACTATTTATTTTCATTTTGAATTTTATATTGTTTAATTTTTAAATTTTATTGAATTCTATGTTTTTTTATTTCTTATTTTTTAAGTTTTATTTACATTTATTGCATTTTACTTTTATATTGTATTTTTATTTTGTTAAACTATTTATTTTCATTTTGAATTTTATATTGTTTAATTTTTACATTTTATTGTATTCTATATTTGTTTTTTTATTTCTTATTTTTTAAGTTTTATTTACATTTATTGCATTTTACTTTTATATTGTATTTTTATTTTTTTAAACTTTTTACTTTTATATTGTATTTTTATTTTGTTAAACTTTTTATTTTATTTTCATTTTGAATTTTATATTGTTTAATTTTTACATTTTATTGTATTCTATATTTGTTGTTTTATTTCTTATTTATTTTTTTTACATTTATTTCATTTTACTTTTACATTGTATTTTATTTTTACTTTTTTATTTTCATTTTGATTTTTATATTGTTTAATTTTTACATTTTATTGTATTCTATATTTGTTTTTTATTTCTTATTTTGTAAGTTTTATTGACATTTATTGCATTTTTTGTCACTTTTAATTTAATTTAATTATAATGTTGTTGTATTTATATTTCTGTTTGACCAGCATCAGTATATTGAGGCTATCACTGGACTGGTTTCTAACGACAGTGGTGTGTCTCTGTGTGTCAGGCCCGGGCCGTGAATGTGAAGACTCTGGTGAGAGCGACCTATCAGGACGTGTGCAGTCTGGAGGTGACGGGACCCATCATGCCCCACACGCTCCACGCGCTGACGCAGCTCCTCAAACCCGCTCAGAGAGGAGAGTTTTCTGTGGGTCTCTACACCCACGAGCCCACGGCCGTCCTGAACGTGCCCCTCGGCCAGACCTCGGACCCTCAGCAGCTGGTGCGCTCAAACTCATGCACTCATCGTGACCAGGGCTCATTCCTCTTATTTACACTGGAGAAACATGATTTACTTTCAAACTACTTTCACAATTTGCTAGTACATTTCCCAAATAATTACAAAGAAACCATACGTCACACATTGAACTAAATATGAAGTTTTAAAGTAAAAAAACGGAATAATATTTCAGTAAAAACACACAAAATAATATTTTTTCAGTGTGCAAAAGCATTCAAATTCTAGTCCAGGAAATCCCAAACTTTTTTATTGTCAGGCATACCTCTTATTTTCTTAAAATACCCCTGAAATTAAAATATTTCAATTAAACAATACATTTGCATATTCATGCAAACGCTGATGTTGGCTATCAGTCACATGACATACTAGTAAACAGATAAAATATACATGGTTTTATAAATATAAGTGGATTTATTTATTTATTATTCTTTATGGCTGCATGCAAAAATACAATTATTTTGATATATTTCGTATCATATTTGGTTATTTTTATTATTTGAGTAGTAGTAGTTTTCAATTAAATATTGTTTAAAGAACGTCAGGTAACGTTGTAATTTTTTTTTTTAATTGTTTTTATATAGTTAATAATTTATATTTTATTGTTTACTACTAAATTGTCGTTTTAATTAATATATTATTATAGAAATACATATTTGAGTTTCTAAAATAATAAGTCTAATTTTGCTAGTTTTAACTAACTATGAAAAACAATTTTGAAATGTATTTTTGTTGTAAATTTAAAATGTACTGTATACAAAAATATTATTTCTTTATCATACACTAACTTATAATAATAATATTGATGTCATAGATTCTTCACTTTCAAGCATTCAGACCCTAATCAAAGCTTTTATTTTGGCGGAATATTGCTGTAAACATCGGTCCACAAAGCTGTTGGAAATAATGCAGATGTGTAAATAAAGTGAACCTATTCCCAAACACAGGTCACACGGTTCGTGTTCTTTTAGTTGTATCATGTCTGTGTAGTCCGAAGCGCTCATGCTCTGATCCGCTCTGGTTTCAGGAGTCTGTGGCGCTGGATCTGGGCAGGTGTGGTCTCCAGCAGAGCTCCATTCAGCAGCTGGTCACGCCGAGCATGCTGGGAAAGAGCGCGCTCCGACAGCTGCACATGAGAGAGTATTCATACAGCTGGAAGTCCTGAGATCCAGCTCTGGGTAACATTAACAGAGAGCTGACCGGCTCTATTAATATCTGTCAGGCTTCCAGTGACGCTCACACACTCTCTTCATCTTTATAGACACTGTGTAGCTTTTAGCTGTTGTCAGTTTGATTTTTATGGGCTGTAATAATGTTTTAGACTGTAACATTTTTAATCAGCGTCTCTTGATGAGAAACAACTAATGACTTCCTTGTGAAGTAACATGTAAAGAGCTTTCATGGTTATATTTTTGACTGTTGAAATCATATTTGGCAGTGTATTTATCACTTGTATGCATTTATTAAATGAATAAGTTGAAGTGCTTTGTATTTCTCATAATATTGTCATTTATGAGTGCAAAAAAAGCACAGAGCAAACTTTAATGAAGCGAGCATTTCAATGTGTGGAAGGAGAAATAGTCACGTGTTAATTACATTCCTACTATAAATACATATGAAATATTGATTTGAGTGTAAATAAATTTAATGTGTAGTGTTTATATAATTTATGTTCCTTCAATTTATATATATTAAAATAGTGTAATTTAGTATTAGAAAGATAGATGTATTTATTTACTGATTTTATTTTGAGTTGTGAAACCTTTTTTAAAATATAAATAAATAAAAAAAGAATCTGAAACCCTAATAAATATGTATTTATTGCATTTTAGGGCCATAAAGACCATTTTCACTGTGAAATTATATAAAGAGTAAACTGTCAGATAAGATTTAATGTCACGATAGAAATAAATGAATATATGTATAACATTAAAAATCTTAAATATTTAATGATATGCACATTTTAGTAGGTGACATGAATATTTTTAGCCTTTAAACACATGCAGTTTAATATATCTCTATTCTAATTCTATTCTTTTAAAAATACTTGCCTCGTTTAGACGTGCACTCTATTCATTTACTAACTAGTTTTCTTTTTAAAAACTAATACTAGCTTGCTCGATTCTATCTTTTATTTGTATGAATTATGTAGTTTACATGTGAAGTGTACTGCGTTGTTAAGCTGGGTCTTGTTATAGTATCATTGCTCTTTTGTTGATCTTGATTGCTTCTGGTCTCATGTGTAAGACTCTTTAAGTAAAAGCGTCTGCTAGATGTAAGAGCAGCAGGCAGAATCAAACATGAAATAACAAAAACCTGCACATAGTCACTGTGGATAAAAGCAATCCGGTTTCTCCAAACGGCTCGGTCTTTGTGTCCTCGTGTGAATCAGATCGGTCGTGCTTGTCTTAAAATAGAGCCAGGAGTGTTGAAGAGCGTAAATACTTGAAGTCAAGCCAAGAGAGTCCATCATTCAGAAGATGATCCGTGTGTCTCCACGTCTAATGTTTCACAGCCACGACTTACACGTGCATGAAGAACAGAATCAAGACAAGCTATAAACCCATGCGACTGCACTGAAGTATTGTAAAGGTAATGGCATTACTGCAGTGTAATGCTTCAGGTCATAATTCAGCACCCATGACACCTCGAGCCCTAAACATAAAGCAGCATGACATTCTCGGACAGACCCCTGGATTCATGTTCTCTCGGTTCAGCATGTGACTCGTCCCTCATTGTGATTGAACTCAAGACGAGGCGAGAGTGGCTTAAAAACACTTGGTAAGTGCTGTTTAACTCCATTTATCCTGCACTTAATTTATGCATTTAGCAGACGCTTTTATCCAAAGTGACTTACTGTGCATTCAGGTTATAGCGTTTTTTATCAGTACATGTGTTCACTGGGAATCGAACCCACAACCTTTGCGCTGCTAACGCAATACTCTACCACTGAGCCACAGGAACATACTTCAGTATACTGTGGCTTTACTACGGTCCAATGATGGTAATACCATGATATTGATTAACACTATAGGAGAAACATCTCATTTCACTGCTGAATGCTCATTTTATTTATCATGAAGCAGTCAAAAGAAACCAAATTAAGCAAAGAAATTGAAAAGGTGAAATCATGATAATGTTCACTGTCTGTTTGATTATATGTAGAAACATAACTGCGTGATTCTTACTGTATTTCTGCCAGTCACTCACCACTAATAACATATTTCTAAATATAATACGTAATACTTAAAACGCTCTGTAAAGCTGCTTTGCAATGATTTGTATCAAATCGTTATACAATTAAACTTAAATTGAATTTAATATATTGTATGTAATACAGTCTGAAATATGTCATATTTAATACAGTCTATCAATGCATTCATTTATTTCAGGTTTAGTTTTTCTTTCACCTTTCCATCAAACATAATGTACTAATATAAAATTAATCTGATGCATACACTATCAGTTAACATAAATAGTCAAATACAGGTTAAATCTCTAATTTCAGTGACTAAACTTCATAACCAGAGTTTTAATCCTTATCAAAAAATGTTTAAATTCTTACCTTGGCAAAAAAAAAAATGGATGTAAATTTGATAATAAAATTAATTAAAATAAGTAAAATAAAATATAAATTAAATTGTAAATAATAAATTAGATTAAGCTGCAGCACTAAAATTACTAAAACAAAAATGCAAGTTAAATAGATTTTTAAAACACTAATAAAAATATAAGCTAACTCTAAATATTAAATACTAATAGTATATAAATACTCAAATTCATTTTTGAATCTATAATGGCTCAAATCCCTTGAGCTTTAGACTAACTATTACTGCATTGTGTCTAACATTTATATCTATAATATATATATAATTTGGTATCAAACAAAAAGTAAAACTAATATGTTTTCTAACGGAGAAGCTAGTGAGATCATGGACTGCGGGGTCTGGAGGGTTTTGTGTGGCTCTGGTTTCAGGCTCAGGGTGACACACGTCAGCACCATTAAATAAAGCGTTTGTGTGAGTCTATTAGAGGATCCTTCTGCTCCACCCCCCACCACGTGCACTCCTGCTCCACCTCAACACACCCCCACCACGTGCACTCCTGCTCCACCTCTACACACCCCCACCACGTGCACTCCTGCTCCACCTCTACACACCCCCACCATGTGCACTCCTGCTCCACCTCGACACACCCCCACCACGTGCACTCCTGCTCCACCTCGACACACCCCCACCACATGCTCTCCTGCTCCACCTCAACACACCCCACCACGTGCACTCCTGCTCCACCTCGACACACCCCCACCACATGCTCTCCTGCACCACCTCAACACACCCCACCACGTGCACTCCTGCTCCACCTCGACACACCCCCACCACGTGCACTCCTGCTCCACCTCTACACACCCCCACCACGTGCACTCCTGCTCCACCTCAACACCCCCCCACCACGTGCACTCCTGCTCCACCTCTACACCCCCCCACCACGTGCACTCCTGCTCCACCTCAACACCCCCCCACCACATGCACTCCTGCTCCACCTCAACTCACCCCCACCACGTGCACTCCTGCTCCACCTCAACTCACCCCCACCACGTGCACTCCTGCTCCACCTTGACACACCCCCACCACGTGCACTCCTGCACCACCTCAACACACCCCACCACGTGCACTCCTGCTCCACCTCGACACACCCCCACCACATGCTCTCCTGCTCCACCTCAACACCCGCCACCACCACGTGCACTCCTGCTCCACCTCGACACACCCCCACCACGTGCACTCCTGCTCCACCTCAACACACCCCCACCACGTGCACTCCTGCTCCACCTCTACACACCCCCACCACGTGCACTCCTGCTCCACCTCGACACACCCCCACCACGTGCACTCCTGCTCCACCTCGACACACCCCCACTACGTGCACTCCTGCTCCACCTCAACACACCCCACCACGTGCACTCCTGCTCCACCTCAACACACCCCCACCACGTGCACTCCTGCTCCACCTCAACACACACCCCACCACGTGCACTCCTGCTCCACCTCGACACCCCCCCACCACGTGCACTCCTGCTCCACCTCTACACACCCCCACCACGTGCACTCCTGCTCCACCTCGACACACCCCACCACGTGCACTCCTGCTCCACCTCAACACACCCCCACCACGTGCACTCCTGCTCCACCTCAACACACCCCCACCACGTGCACTCCTGCTCCACCTCGACACACCCCACCACGTGCACTCCTGCTCCACCTCGACACACCCCCACCACGTGCACTCCTGCTCCACCTCGACATACCCCCACCATGTGCACTCCTGCTCCACCTCTACACACCCCCACTACGTGCACTCCTGCTCCACCTCAACACACCCCACCACGTGCACTCCTGCTCCACCTCGACACACCCCCACCACGTGCACTCCTGCTCCACCTCAACACACCCCACCACGTGCACTCCTGCTCCACCTCGACACACCCCACCACGTGCACTCCTGCTCCACCTCAACACACCCCCACCACGTGCACTCCTGCTCCACCTCGACACACCCCCACCACGTGCACTCCTGCTCCACCTCGACACACCCCCACCACGTGCACTCCTGCTCCACCTCGACACACCCCCACCACGTGCACGCCTGCTCCACCTCAATACACCTGATTATTCATATTTAATCCGTCTTTATTTAGCAGGTTTTCTGAGAGGAAATGCATATTCTTGGGACTATATTCATTTTTATTCTGGCCCTCAAGGGTAAGTAATACATTTCCTCTGTTTAGTGTCTGTGTATATTAGTGTCAACCGAAAATAAAAATATGTAGATTTTTGCCATCCAAAATATAGATATAGTTTGTTTCTTCTTCAGATTTGGAGAAATATGTCTCTGTATCAGTGTCTCAGCAATAGATGCTCTGCAGTGAATGGGTGCCGTCAGAATGAGAGTCTGATAAAAACATCACAATAATCCACACCACTCCAGTCCATCAGTTAACATCTAGAGGAGAAACAAATCCATCATTGAGATATTTTTTACTTTTCCGACTAAAATATGAGTCCACAATCCATAATTCCTCCAGTGAAAAAGCCCATCTCCTGTCGTCTTTCACATCAAAATCCTGCAACATATGCATTATTATATAACAAAACTGTTTTGGTTTATAAACAGTGCTTGATCTGTGCAGATTTCTCTCCTGATTCAGACCAGACCACTTTTTCACTGAATGAAACATTATTATGGATTATGGACTCGTATTTTAGTTGAAAACATCTTGATGGATTTGTTTTAGCTTTTGTCTTCTTCAGATATTATCTGGTGGACTGGAGTGGTGTGGATTATTGTGATGCTTTTATCAGACTCTCATTTTGACGGCACCCATTCACTGCAAGCTAACTTTCATTTTTGGGTGAACTCTTCCTTTTAAAAGCCCTGGTTTGAAGAATTCCTGCATCTCCTCCTCCAGTCTGTCTAGGTTTCTACCTTCAGGCGTCGGAGGTGCAGGCGTATGTTGGGGAAAGCGTGATCTTGGCCTGTAATGGATCAGGGTTAACTGTGGAAGAGCTGAACGTTCACTGGGAGGCGATAGGCAAAGACGTGATCTCGCTCCGAGGAGACGTCGTCACGGTCGGGAGAGGTTTTGAAGATCGGGTGAACTTCCTCAGCGATCCTGCAGAGTCTGAGGACTTCTCCCTCATTCTGTCAGATGTGATGCTGAACGATGGAGAGATATATGAATGTCTCTGGGAGGGAACAAAACCCATTTGCTCTGTGTTACTACAAGTGTCGAGTAAGTACAGCAACTCACAGTTACAGGTATAAATGTAAAAACACCTCAAGAAACAGTGCCTTCATTAGTTTGTATTGTTTAGTTTGCAGAAAGATACTTCTGAACGGTCAGGCTTAAAGTATAACTGCCATAGACACTGAGGAACATCATTATTTATTATAGATTAGTGGTTAACTAATGTGTTTTCATTGATTACAATAATTGCCATACAACACACGTGATTCATATCAATAATTATTTATCGTTACTAATCATATGTTTAACCCTGCACCAGGGTTATTAACCACACTACAAATATATTTGTCATTGTTTTAAATAAGCAAAAAAAAAAGAATGTTGAAATGAAATAAATGTTTAAAATATTAATTTAATTTAAAAAAAAAAGTATAATAATCTGGTTGCCAAAACTACATTTCTCATTTAACTTGCTGTACTAAAATAACTAAAACTAAAATCGAAATAAAAACGAATAAACACTATATGGAGAAAACTGATGAAATTGACAAATTGACAAAAGCATAACAAAATTATTATAACTTTATCTATAAATTTAACTAAATAAATTATTTAAATACTAAAAATACAAACTATTTCAAAATATAAAACTATATTATTTAAATTATACTAAAATAATGATAGTATTTCCGAAAGGACTTTATTTCTGTATACTATTATACAGTATAGATATTTTTTATATTATCATGTTTTTTTTCATGGGCACAAATGGGACAGTTTTCTGAGAATGATCCAAAAAATGAAATTCTTACAAATATAGGTTCCTCAATAAATTTGCAGTGAAGGACTTTTAATGAATCATTTTAATTGTACAGAGTTTGTGAATTGGCTGTTCGGTTCAAATAAAATAAAATAAAATAAACACTAATATTTAATTGTACAGGGTTTGTGAACTGCTGTTTAGTATAAAAAATTGATTTAATAAAAACAAAATATGCTGTCAAACGATTAATCACATCCAAAATAAAAGTTTTTGTTTACATAATATATGTGTGTGTACTGTGAATATTTATTATGCATAAATACACTTACACACAGCATATATTTTGGAAATATTTACATGTATATCATTTATATTCGTATATTTTATATTATATATAAATATATTTAATATATAAACATAACATATTTTTCTTAAATACATACATGTATGTGTTTGTATTTATATATATACATAATAAATATACACAGTATACACTTTTATTATGTAACCAAAACTTTTATTTTGGATGCGATTAATCGTTTGAAAGCACTAAACATTTTTCATTAAATTAAAAGTTCTGGGGAAAATAGTAAACGTGTCTCTCTTGTTAAGAAATATAAAGATTTCACCAAAGGTCCTCTTTTGATATCAGAACCTGTTTTGAACCTTTGGTGAATCCATAATATCAGTCTTTCTGTAATAAAAGCTTGAACAGGTATACTCTCTCTCTCTCTCTCTCTCTCTCGTGTTCCTGCTCTCTCGCTCGCTCGCTCTCTCCCTCGCTCTCTCCCTCTCTCTCTCTCTCTCTCTCTCCTCTCTCGCTCTCTCGCTCTCTCTCTCCTCTCTCGCTCGCTCTCTCTCTCTCCTCTCTCTCTCGCTCTCTCTCTCTCCTCTCTCTCTCGCTCTCTCTCCTCTCTCCCTCTCCCTCTCCCTCTCCCTCTCCCTCTCTCCTCTCTCTCTCTCTCTCTCTCTCTCTCTCTCTCTCTCTCTCTCTCCCTCTCTCTCTCTCTCTCCTCTCCTCTCTCGCTCTCTCCCTCTCTCTCTCTCTCTCTCTCTCTCTCTCTCTCTCTCTCTCTCTCTCTCTCTCTCTCTCTCTCTCTCTCTCTCTCTCTCTCTCTCTCTCTCTCTCTCTCTCTCTCCTCTCCTCTCTCGCTCTCTCCCTCGCTCTCTCCCTCTCTCTCTCTCTCTGCTCTCCTCTCTCGCTCTCTCCCTCTCTCTCTCTCTCTCTCTCTCTCCCCCGCTCTCTCTCTCTCTCCTCTCCTCTCTCGCTCTCTCCCTCTCTCTCTCTCTCTCTCTCTCTCTCACTCTCTCTTTCTCTCTCTCTCTCCTCTCTCTCTCTCTCTCTCTCTCTCTCTCTCTCTCTCTCTCCTCCCTCTCTCTCTCTCACCCCCCTCTCTCTCTCTCTCTCTCTCACCCCCTCTCTCTCTC
>CM049871.1:40673916-40706416 GCA_027474115.1 Schizopygopsis malacanthus
TCTTTCATTTATTGTTATAAATATTATTTAGTAGTTTTATTCATTTTAGTCTTTGTTTTTCTCTTTCGACTCTTCTTCTAGTGACGGATACGTCAGTCACAGAGACAGGCACTGATCCTGGTAAGAACTGAGTTTGTTTCTTACTGTAGTAATCATAATAAACACTGAGACATTTATGTATTCAAAGAGTTGTTTTTAAATGTAGATTAGAAATGTTTAGTATCACTGTTATGTTATTACATTTATTAATATGTTGAATATTATAAAGGCTTGAATTCCGAAAATGTTGGGACTTTTTTACATTTAAATAAAATGAAAACTAAAAGAATTTAAAATATTTTTTTGACTATTGAACATAGATAACATAACACGTTTAAACTGATAAATTTTACAATTTTATGCACAAAATGAGCTCATTTTAAATGTGTTGCCTGCTACAGGTCAAAAAATAGTTGGGACGGGGGATTGTTACCACGGTGTAGCATCTCCTCTTATATTCAAAACAGTTTGAAGACGTCTGGTCATCGAGGTTATGAGTTTCTGGAGTTATGGTGTTGGAATTTGGTCTCATTCTTGCCTGATATAATTTCCAGCCGCTGAAGAGTTCGTGGTCTTCTTTGACGTATTTTTCATTCAATGATGTGCCAAATGTTCTCTATAGATGAAAGATCTGAACTGCAGGCCAATTCAGCACCCGGACTCTTCTACTACGAAGCCATGCTGTTGTATGTGGTTTTTTATTGTCCTGCTGAAATACACGTCATCTGGAGGGGAGCATATGTTTCTCTAAAACCTTTCAGCATTCATAGTGCCTTCCAAAACATGCAAGCTGCCCATACCGTATGCACTTATGCACCCCCATACCATCAGAGATGCTGGCTTTTAAACTGAATGCTGATAAAATGCTGGAAGGTCTCCCTCCTCTGTAGCCCGGAGGACACGGCATCCGTGATTTCCAACAAGAGTGTTAAATTTGGACTCGTCTGACCACAGAACACTTTTAAACTTTGAAACAGTCCATTTTAAATGAGTCTTGGCCCACAGGACACGACGGCAGTTCTTTACCATGTTCACATATGGTTATTTTTTGCACTTTATGTGGCATCTGCAGATAGCACGGTGGATTGTGTTTACCGACAGTGGTTTCTGGAAGTATTCCTGGGCCCATTTAGGTATGTCAATGACAGAATCCTGCCGATGAGTGATGCAGTGTCATCTGAGGGCCTGAAGACCACGGGCATCCAACAAAAGTCTTCGGCCTTGTCATTTACGCACAGAGATTTCTCCAGGTTCTTTGAATCTTTTGATGATATTATACACTGTAGGTGATGAGATTTGCAAAGCCTTTGAGGAACATTGTTTTTAAAGTATTGCACAATCTTTTTACACACTCTTTCACATATTGGAGGGCCTCGGCCCATCTTTACTTCTGAGAAACTCTGCCTCTCTAAGACATCCCTTTTATGTTACAGACCTGATGTCAATTAACTTAATTGGTTGCTAGATGTTCTCCCAGCTGAATCTTTTTTAAATGTCTTGCTTTTTCAGCCCTTTGTTGCCCCCGTGCCAACTTTTTTGACACCGTTAGCAGGCATCAAATTTGAAATTAGCTCATTTAATAGATAAAAGTGTAAAATTTCTCAGTTTACACTTTTATTATGTTCTCTATATTCTATTGTGAATAAAATATTGGCTCATGTGATCTGACAGTCTTTTAGTTTTCATTTTATTCAAATTTAAAAAACATCCCAACATTTCCGGAATTTGAGTTGTATATATATATATATATATATATTGCATTTTCATTTCATTTTTATTTAAAGTTTTAGTAATTTTGTTGTGATTTTTTAAAATAGTTACATTTATTAATCTATGACTATTTAGCAGTTTAATTAATTATAGTCTGTGTTTGTCTCTTTCAGCTCTTCTTCTAGTGAAAGATACGTCAGTTACTGAGGCAGGCACTGATTCTGGTAAGCATGTGCATGTTATATGGTAGCATTTCTATATTTACTTTTATTAGCATCAATTCTGGTTAGTTTTATTCATTTTCTATTATTTTTTTTCTCTAATTTTAGTGACGACAGATTTATCAGTTCCAGAGCCCAGCACTGATTCCAGTAAGAACTGAGTTTATTTCTCTTTGACTGTAACGATAATAAACTCCAAAACACATTTATGCATTTTAAAGAGTTATAAATTATAAAAGTAGTTTCTGAATTAGTCCATGCATACTGAACACTACATCCCATGTAGTCTGAAGACAAACAGACCATTTATATGTGTGTGCTATCTGGATATCGCTTTATTATTATAATTGTTATTATTACTATTTAGTTTTAGTCATTTTAGCACTTTTTTATATATTAGTTTAGTTGCCAAGGCAACATAATATAATACAACATTTTATTAGTTTTTTTTTTGTCCAGTTCATCTAATTTCAGTTTTCCTTTAAAGAGGATATATATACATACACACACATATATATATATATATATATACACATATATACAATGCATAAACGATTATGAGCAATAGAGTCATGGCAGCTTATGTTTTTACTTGAATTCATTAAAATAAGTTAAACAATTGAATGTATGATTAATATTATAATGATTATGTAGTAGTTGTATTCATCTAAGTCTGTGTGTGTCTCGTTTAACACTATTGTAGAGACGCCAGAGCCGTCAGTCCCAGAGACAGGCACCGTTTCTGGTAAGTCTCTAAACTGTAGGATAAGAAAACATCAGGCTCAGCATCTTCTCCAGTTTGAGTGCTGTGTGTGTGTTTAATGTGAGATGTTCCTCTCAGGTCAGCGAGATCCTCTGGAGCTGCTCTCGGATGGGATTCCCTGGATCCGCATCGGTCTCATCAGCGGCGTTCTGCTCGTTACTGCCGTCGTTATGGGTTTATTGCTGGTATTAGGAAGAATATGAGTTGTCCAGAGAAAACCATTGAAATGATTCAAATGTCGGACATTTCCAGGCAAACAGCTGATTTGATGAGCTGTGAAAATCTACAGGTAGTTCAACAAAATATGATGTATTTGATATATACCTCGTCTTATATGTAGAGCACTACTGTTTATTTACAGTACCTAATACTATTTGATGCTTTATCTTGACAGCTTAAAAGCATATGAAGAGTTTATTTGCAAAAACATAACTCGATTTATTTAGTTTTTTATGATGTTATCATGTTTTTATTGTGTTAGTTAGCTAGTCAAAATAACCCAAATGCAGCTGGATTAAGATTAATTGGAATGCACAATTTAAATAAATCTGATTTTTGTTAAAAACGTTAAAAGTTATGTTTTTGCAAATGAAGAACTCTTGACACACACACACACACAGACAAGCACGCACACACACACACGTATATCCTATAAATATGCTATATCTTCATCTATTCATATAGCTTTAAATCTTGAGAAAGTTTCACAGATTTTATTTTTTTCATAAAGAGCTGTCATTATTTTAATAAGCCCATATTTTCTCTGAAAACAGACTGAAATGAGGACAGTTTGTAATTTGTTTCATAGAAACCTCTTGACCCTTTGAATATGGTGCTATTCATTTCTATAAGTGCTGTTAAATGATTAATCGCATCAAAATTTAATTTTTGTTGACATAATATATTAGTGTTTACAGAGTTTATTTATTATGTATATATAAATACAAGTACATGCATGTATACTTTTAAGAAAAAAATCATGTTTATATATTAAATATTTATAATTATATACATTTATTAAAATATTAACACAGTACACACATTTATTATGTAAACAAAAACATTAATTTTGGATGTGATTAATCGCTTAACAGCACTCATTAATATAGCTGTAAACGGTGCTGTTCATTATGTTCATGTTCTTAACGTATTATTTGTACCTGATCATTAAAGCATGAGGCAACAAAATCAAAGCCTGTGTAGATCTACTGTGAAGCTTCTTTTAAGTAACATTTTTGAGGTTTTCTGTTTTTGATTAGTTTATGATTACAAGAACAAATCTGACAATGGGCTCAAAAATCAAGAAACAACTAGTTTTCATTCCCTATTGATATATTAGCTTCTGTTTTAAGCATAAACTAGCTTCATTTTCAAGATGTTATTTTACATTTGCATCACAAGTGAATTATCTTGATTTAAGAATGTTTCAAAATTTGTGTTAGAAGACAAAAATAGAGGAAGATTGTAATTTTTTTGCAGTGCATGCAATTACTTTGTTTTATTTAAGGCCTTAATTTGTGGATGGGTGAATTAAGATTATAAACGGCATATTTGATAACATTATTGCTCAAATTAAAAATTAACATACATTTGTTTTGCAGTTTGTATGAATATAACACTGAAACTGATGACCTAAAACGAGTTTTACGTATTTTGTACAGAGCTACTAAACCTTCTTGTGAAGTGAAAGTGAACATTAATGACTAGTAACTGATGTAATAGTACACGTGAAGCTGACCGGACTCAATAAAGAGCATCATTTTACAGTGATGAGATTTTCCATTTATTCTGTTTCATCACAAAAACATGTTCTCTGCAACTTAAAGCAAAGAAAAAAAACATTTATAAAGATACAATAATTTTACAGCATGCATAAAACATTTACAAGAGCAGACGCAAGTTTAAAACGATGATGTGGTTCAGTCAAATGCGTCAAACACAAACCTTCACGGTTCAAACCTAGTCAAATACGACGTGCAGACGCCATCGCTTTACCAAAATGAACTCAAATGACTAAAGTACTACTAGATATGCCGCTTTAACGGAAACATGAATGAGCGTGTCATGTGCTGGTGGCCGCGGTGAAGACGGGCCCCGTGTGAACGCCGTCTCCAGCCACCTCTCCCATCGCCTGCAGAGCCACCGTCGCTGCCATCGCCTTCGCGTGTTTCTTATTAGGACTGGCCGCCTGAGGCTGATATTCACCTCCGCTCACCACCACCTGATGAACACACACGCACGCACGCACGCAGACAGACACACACACACACGCACGCAGACAGACACACACACGCACGCACGCAGACAGACACACACACAGACAGACAGACAGAGACACACACAGAGACAGACAGACACACACACACACACACACACACAGACAGACAGACAGACACACACACGCATGCACGCAGACAGACACACACACAGACAGACAGACAGAGACACACACAGAGACAGACAGACACACACACACACGCACACAGACAGACACACACACGCACGCACGCAGACAGACACACACACAGACAGACAGACAGACAGAGACACACACAGAGACAGACAGACACACACAGACACACACACAGAGACAGACACACACACACACACACACACACACACACAGACACACACACACACACACACACACACACACACACACACAGACACACACACACACACACACACACACACAGAGACAGACAGACACACACACACACAGACAGAGACACACACAGACAGACAGACACACACACAGACAGACATAGACACACACACACCTGTCAACTTCAAAAACATGCTTTAGCACTAACAGATCACATGTAAATCAGTTCCAATGATGTGTTCACTCAGTAAGCATGCACCAAACATCTTCTCAGACCTGTGATGGAAGCGTTTATAAAGCAGCTGTAGTCAATAAAACACGAGCTTTAAGTGATCCCTATTTCGGCAAAATAAAAATTAGATTTGGTAAACCTATAATTTAATGTATAGTTGTACTTTAAAATGAAGTTATAATGTTTTATTTTACAATGCAATAGTATTACAGTAGTAATATGTGACCCTGCAGCACAGACGCAGTCATAAGCAGCACAGCTATATTTGTAGAAATAGCCAACAATACATTGTATGTGTCAAAATTATACTTTTTTCTTTTATGACAAAAATCATTAGATATTAAGATCATGTTCCATGAAGATATTTTGTACCATAAATATATCAAAACTTCATTTTTGATTAGTAATATGCATTGCTAAGAACTTAATTTAAACAACTTTAAAGATGATTTTCTCAATATTTTGATTTTTTTGCACCCTCAGATTCCAGATTTACAAATATTGTCATATCATAACAAACCATACATCAATGGAAATATTATTTATTCATCTTTCAGTCGATGTATACATCTCAATTTCTAAAAAAATGACACTTATGACTGATTTTGTGGTCCAGGGTCACATATTAGAAATATACTTCTCATTTTAAGACTTGTATGTATTATTTAACTTCACATTAAATATAATAAATGTAATACAATGATGACAGAGATTAATAAATATTTCTCATATTATGATTTTTATTACTTTAATAATAGTCATTTTATTTATTTATTTAAAAATATTAATGAATAATTTTTTTATTTCATATAAGATGTATAGAATAATAATAATACATAACTTTGGAAAATTATTTGAATGATACATTTAACAAAAATCATTATTAAATGATTAAACCCAACGGGAAATCGTATGATTTCTCAGAGATTTTAAACAAAGTTGTTTGAGCTGGTTATTGTAGAGGACATCCATATGAATCCATATTTATATGAAACGGTTTATATTCTCACATTTATATGAAATAGTTTAGTCCTAAAATAATAATCCACGCTCAAAGAAGTCTTTAGAGTCA
This sequence comes from Schizopygopsis malacanthus, assembly GCA_027474115.1. Classification (NCBI taxonomy): domain Eukaryota; kingdom Metazoa; phylum Chordata; class Actinopteri; order Cypriniformes; family Cyprinidae; genus Schizopygopsis; species Schizopygopsis malacanthus. The sequence continues at coordinate 40,680,559 of CM049871.1, forward strand.
AAGCTAATTTTCTGTTATTTTCTATGTAGATGCAAAGATACAAAACCACCATAACCTCTCTAGAATTATTAATTATTTCCAAATATTCAAAGTCATATAGTGAACATTATTGAAGTTTTTCCATATGGCAGAAAAACTAAAGTTCTCTCCCCAAATATTGTGAAGCTGTAGTTTCAGTTATAATAGTCCTATATTGATTTGAAACTGGTTTTATTTGAGTGTTTGACATCATTTAAATGATGAGATTTAACCTTGAAGAGGAAGTTCTTGCGGTGGTCCGGTCCGCTGTGGTGCACCATCACAAACTCAGGCTGTGGCCACTTCTTCTTATTACACATCTCCATCAGCGCAGACACCGGATGCTTCCCTGCACAATAACATCAGATCCAGACTCCCATAAACCCGGGTTAGGATTGTGAACCCAGCATTTTTGAATCGGAACAAGTTTGCATGCGTGTTTGTTTGAGTCATCAGGCTTTTATGGCTCATATAGTCTGATACGGTGAGAATATGGAGGAAAAAACAGATCAATTTTATTCTGAGACTCAAACTGAGGAAAAATATGAAATGTGGTGCAGATGCTGATATCTATGTGATGGAATTATGATGCTTGTGATGAGATCTTTCTAACAGTGCAGCAGATACTGATATGAAATTATCACTATGTATTAAGGCTGTGCAATTAACCGAATTCGATTAACATGCGCATCTCGTCAGTAAAGCCGGTTCTGTGATTAGTAGTAAATCTCCATCACCTGTTTTCAGATGAAGCGACAGTTAATACACAGAGCCGTAGTTCACTGACACGCTAGGACATATCACGTTTGTAATCGCAGATGAATAGTCTGCGAAACAGTACACTGTTTTTTGCACATCTTACTGTTTTTTGCACATCTTACTGTTTTATGTTTTTTGCACATCTTACTGTTTTTTCTTACTGTTTTATGCACATCTTACTGTTTTATGCACATCTTACTGTTTTATGCACATCTTACTGTTTTATGCACATCTTACTGTTTTTTGCACATCTTATTGTTTTTTGCACATCTTACTGTTTTTTGTTTTATGCACATCTTACTGTTTTTTGCACATCTTACTGTTTTTTGCACATCTTATTGTTTTTTGCACATCTTACTGTTTTATGCACATCTTATTGTTTTTTGCACATCTTATTGTTTTTTGCACATCTTATTGTTTTTTGCACATCTTATTGTTTTTTTGCTGTTTTTTGCACATCTTATTGTTTTTTGCACATCTTATTGTTTTTTGCTGTTTTTTGCACATCTTATTGTTTTTTTTTTTGCACATCTTACTGTTTTTTCTTACTGTTTTATGCACATCTTATTGTTTTTTTCTTACTGTTTTTTGCACATCTTATTGTTTTTTGCACATTGTTTTTTGCTTATTGTTTTACATCTTATTGTTTTTTGCACATCTTATTGTTTTGCACTTTTTTTTTTTGCATTTCTGTTTTTTGCATTGTTTTTTGCACATTTTTGTTTTTTGCACTCTTATTTTACCATTGTTTTTTTGCATATTGTTTTTTGCATGTTTTTTGCTCTTGTGTTGTGTTACTTTATATTGTTTTTTGCAATTTTTATTTTTATTATTTTGTTTTTTGCACTGTCCACTGTTTTTTGCACATCTTACTGTTTTATGCACATCTTATTGGACCTGTTTTTTTGCATTTATTGTTTTTTGCACATCTTATTGTTTTTTGCATTATTGTTTTTTGCATTTATTGTTTTTTTGCACTTTATTGTTTTTTTGCTATTGTTTTTTTGCATTATTGTTTTTTGCACCTTATTGTTTTTTGCTGTTTTTTGCATATTGTTTTTTGCATTTATTGTTTTTTGCATGTGACAACTGTTTTATAAAGAAACCTTGAACTTACTTGATTCGCTTCGTTTTTTGCATTATGTTTTTTGCAACGTGATATTGCACATCTTATTGTTTTTTGCACATCTTATTGCTTGTCAGTGAACTATTGTTTTTTTGCACATCTTATTGGCTCTGTGTATTGTTTTTTGCAACTGTTTTTTGCACATCTTATTGTTTTTTGCTCCATCTGAAAACACATCTTATTGGTGTTTTTTGCATGGACATCTTATTGATTTACTACTAATCACAGTTTTTTTGCAACTTATTGTTTTGCGGCTTTACTGACGAGATGCGCATGTTAATCGAATTCGGTTAATTGCACAGCCTATGTATCAATAATATCTCTCAGTAAGATGAGATGTGAATGATCCAAACATATAATGCGATGCTGATTGAGAGATGAAGAAAACGCTCCTCAGAAGATGTGAGATGAAGATCATTCAGTGAAAGTAAAGATCCTGATGATCAGATCTGAGAGTAAAACATGATTGATGGAGAATCAAGTAAAGCTGAGCTGCTTCAGAAAGTGTTGATCTGGAGATATGACTGCAGTTATTCTGACGCTTACTTGATCAAAACCAGTCCAGATCTGACACCGAAGCGTTTCTACAATTACACTAAAAGAGCTTTTACTGGAGTAAAAGAGTCTAATCCATCAGAGACAGAAGACATGGAGAAGATCGTGTGTGACAGCAAAGCTGATTATTTGGATAATTCAGAGGCTTTGCGTATTAAATATAATACAGTAGGTTTTAGGTCCCAAATGATCAGATTTGGATCCTCTAGTAACATTGTTCTCAGAAACACGCGTCTTGTGATCAAACACTCACCAAGATGATCCTTCATCACGACAATGTTTCCAGATTTCTGGGTTTTCTCTCCTTCTGCTACAAGGCCTGTGTGGACAGACACATCAGCGCTATGATCTCAGTGATGACGATATGATTTGATGAGGTCTCTTCGTACCCTTGCGGTCGGTTTTGAAGTCGATAACGATGGGCTCCACCGTTCCTTCCCTGCGCTTCCCCAAACCCTCCCCTAACCTCCATCCCATCTTCCTCATCAGCAGCTCCCCCATCCCGCCCGAGACCGGCGCCGCCCGCAGGAACTGGTCCTGAGTGGAACGGGACAGATCCAGACAGAGAGAAAGAGAGGTAAACCAAGAGAGTCTGGAGCGGGTTCAATTCATAGGAGATACAAAAGCTTTGTGAATTTCGGTTTTAAGAATATGCTGAATGTTTAAAAGCAGAGTGCTTTATTTCTCACCTGCTGCAGGTCTAAATGACTAAATTACATGTAGAAATAAAATTAATATATACACACACTACCGGCCAAAAGTTTGGATTTATTACGATTTGTCATGTTTTTAAAAAATGTCTCTTCTGCTCATCAAGGCTTCATTTATTTGATCATAAAACAGCAATATTTGTGAAATATTATTACAATTCAAAATCGCTGGTTTCTATGTGAATATCTGTTAAAATATAATTTATTTCTGTGATCAAATCTGTATTTTCAGCATCATTACTCCAGTCTTCAGTCACATGATCTTCAGAAATCATTATAATATTCTGATTTAATGCTCAAGAAACATTTCTGATTATCATTGCTACAAAAGTTTTCGCTGCTTAATATTTATGTGGAAACAATTTGAGTAAGTTTACGCAAGATTTGTTTTATTATTACTTTTATTCAGCAAGGATGCATTAAATTAATCAAAAGTGACATTAAAAGACATTTATAATATTACAAAAGATTTCCATTTCAAATAAATGCTTTTCATTTAAACTTTCCATTCATTAAAAAACACTAATGGTAAAGATTTCCACAAAAATATTCAGTTTTCAACATTGATAATAATCAGAAATGTTTCTTGAGCACCGTTTTGCATAGTATGATGATTTCTGAAGATCATGTGACACTGACGACTGGAGTAATGATGCTGAAAATACAGATTTGATCACAGAAATAAATTATAGTTTAACATATACGCACATAGAAAACAGCTGTTTTAAACAGTATTAATATTTCCCAATTTTCAATCAAACAAACACAGCTTTGATGAGCAGAAACAGTAACATCATTCGGATCTTTTGAGCGGCACACATTGAGTAATAAGGTGCGAGCCTTCAGCATGAACACCGTCCTGAACAGATCTCAGGCTCTGAGTCGGTTCAGTGCAAACAAACAGGAGGACAAGGCAGAAATGCATCAGTTCACACATGAATAGAAGGAAGGGTGCTGGAGGACGTACGTACCTAGGCCCCCATCATCGGCCGAGCATCTGACGTGAATAGAAGGGGCCTGACTGTGACCATGGCAAAGAGGCAGCTACAAGGACTGACCCTGCAACAAGTTTCCATACAGAGGGGTGAGAGTTCACAGGTCAAACTGTGAGCCCCCACCCCTCGTCCATCCGTGTCCCCAACCCGAGCAATGAGCTTGAACCTCTCACACATTCGTTTGACTGCAGTTAGTGCATGACCAGGCCCTTTTGACCGTTAAAACCCGTTTGGATCCCGCTCTCAGGTCAAGAGTGAGCTCCAAACAGATCCCAGGATTCGCGGAGACTGTCCGTAACACTGCCTGAGCTGTATGTAGTTGTGTGAATGTTTGGGGGCTCTGTATGCGTTTCTTTAGCCTCCAGAGTCTAAATCAAAACTGGGATTATCGTGTCTTAATATAAAGCTCTGCGTTACACAGCCGTCAGCATTCAAAGCCTTCCGAACAATACGTCTCTCTCTCGGCTAAAAGAGTCGTGTTGTGTACATTTAACACGTTTAACACACTAAAGCAGTGATTTTACTATGGCTATGGTTTTAGACGGGTCTAAGAACTCTTGGAATAACTATAACATACAACTTGAAGTGATGTATTGCTTTAATAATATGACAGGAACATCTATATGATAAAACACTCATGTTTAGTGAATACTACACTGCTGTTCAATATCTGGGGTCAGTAACTATTACTTTTATTAAGCAACGGTGCTTTAAATTGATCAAAAGTGACAGCAAAGATATTATAATAGTACAAATATTTTCTGTTTTCATTTCAAGTTTCAGTAATTTTGTTATGTGCTTTTGTAATTTTTATTTTTAAATATAGCTTTATTTTCAATTTAAGTATCTTTAGTTCATTTAATATTCATTTTACATTATTTAAATACTATTAATGAATATTTTGAACGAGCCTTAAGTTTTATATATTTAGTCAAGTTTTAGTATCTGCTTTTGTCATTTTTAAATATTTCTATATAAAGAAATATTTATTTCTATATATCTTTATTCAATTTCAGTTTTAGAAAATGTTGTACTTCAACAAATGTAGCGGTCAAGGCAATATTTCAATCTAATATTTCTACTTTAAATTATTTAAATCCTATTATAGTATATATGAACATTTTGAATGAGCTTTTACTTTTATATTTTGGGATTTAATTAAACATTTTGTTATATTTTAGTAATTTTGCTATCTGCTTTTGTCATTTTTTTATATTTCTATATATTTTATTCGATGTCAGTTTTAGAAAATGTTGTACTTCAATCTAATATTTCTATTTTAAATTATTTAAATCCTATTATACTATTTATGAATATTTTGAACGAGCCTTAAGTTTTATATATTTAGTCAAGTTTTAGTATCTGCTTTTGTCATTTTTTTATATTTCTATATATTTTATTCGATTTCAGTTTTAGAAAATGTTGTACTTTAATCTAATATTTCTATTTTAAATTATTTAAATCCTATTATACTATTAATTAATATTTTGAACGAGCCTTAAGTTTTATATATCTAGTCAAGTTTTAGTATCTGCTTTTGTCATTTTTTAATATTTCTATATAAAGAAATATTTATTTCTATATATCTTTATTCAATTTCAGTTTTAGAAAATGTTGTACTTCAACAAATGTAGCGGTCAAGGCAATATTTCAATCTAATATTTCTATTTTAAATTATGTAAATCCTATTATAGTATTTATGAACATTTTGAATGAGCTTTTACTTTTATATTTTGGGTTTTAATTTTAATTTTTGATAGATTTTAGTAATTTTGCTATCTGCTTCTGTCATTTTTATTCATTTTTTTATATATCTATATAACTATTTTTATTTCAATTTGAGAAATTTTACAAACAAGCTTTTAAATAAATACCACTCTTTTCAACTTTATATTCAAATAATAAAATGTTAAAAAAATAAAATAAAACGCATCACAAAGGTTTCGACAAAAGTACAAAAATTCTTCGTTTTAAATATTGATATTCAGAAATGTATCTTGAGCAACAAATTAGTATATTATTATGATTTCTGAAGATCATGTGACACTGAAGACTGGAGTAATGATGCAGAAAATTCAGATTTACATCAGAAATAAATTATATTGCACAATATAAACATCTATTTGAAACAGAACATTTAATTTTGACTGTTTTTTGATCAAATAAATAGCCTTGGTGAGCAGAAGTGACTTCTTTCAAAAACAAAAACCTTACTGACCCCATATTTTTAAACAATAGTGTGCATTAATACAGATCATTAATCTAACTGTAGGTCACAGGTGTGCAAACACTGGCTCATCCAATCAGATTTGGGATCCTGATGCGTACGTCTCTCCTCATTGGTCAATCAGAGGAGGGGGCGGAGAGACATCCTCTTCCTTCCTCCCCTCTCTCCAAAGACACTTTTAGAGGAGTACAGTGAGTTGCGCTGCCCATCCATCATTGCATCTGCCACGACAGAATTTGAGATATAAAACATCTGCATGACCGTGCGCAAGTGGTGTACCTGTTCAACCGCTACCTCGCCCAGAGGCTCAAATATTGAACTTTTATTTGCCGTTTCTATCCAGCTGACGTCAGTAAACACAGCTCTGAGCTGTCTTTAGGAAAGACGGTTTTCCAAGGATACCCTGATGTTATCTTAAGCACAAAATCAATGCTTATTACATGAAATGCGGAGTTTCATTGTGCGACTGACCGGACTGCGCTCTAATCATGGGTACACCAATTGGCAAAGCAATCACAGACGACATTTCTTACGTACATGACTTTATAAGAGAGCATGATGGGTGTTTCAGGATCTATTTTACCCTCCATGTGTGACGTGAGCGTATGTCAGAAGAGTGTAAATCTTAATTAAGCACAAGTCGTCAAAAGGGTCTGACTGTACTATGCCAACTTGCATGAGGAAATGATGTCTACTTTGATTCTTGGGAATTTAACACACAAATATGATACTGTCAAGCACAATATATGTCCAACATCATAGTACGATCTGTGCCGTCCGCTCATGGCTGTACCTTCTTAATCCAGGCCTGCGGGCCGCTGTTAGAAAGCTCATCGGATGAGAGCACTTGAGCGCCGGTGGAGCCTGTGAAGAGGCCGGGGATCGTGTTGGACTGGGCCCATGCATCAACCTGTGAACGACAATACATAAATATAACATCACAAAATATGGAAACAAAGTCTCAAACCTTTCTGCGCTGATTGTGACGGCAATCTTTGAAGATGTGCTGAAACATGTTTAATGGCACTGCACTCGAGTCTTATATAAGCATTATTCATATATTTGTATAGTATTATTTTTATATCAGGTTTTAGTCATTTTGTTATGTGCTTTTGCTATTTTGTTTTAAATATATTTCTATATAACTTTATTTTTATGTTATTTTAGTATGTCTACACTAAAGTCATCTAATATTTGTTGAATATTATTTAAACACTATTATGATATTCATGAATATTTTTAAATGCCTTTATTTTTACATTTTCCGTTTTAATTTTAAGTGAAGTTTTAATCATTTTGTTATAAGCTTTTGTCATTTTTATCATAGTTTTTTTTAAACATTTCTATATATTTTTATTTTATAAGCCGCTTTGGATAAGTGTAAATGTAGTACTTAATAATATTTAGTTTAGTCAAGGCAACATTTATAATACTAAATATAAGGTTTTCATCTAATATTTACATTTTATATTATTTAAATATTATATTTATGAATAGTAAAAAAAAAAAGTTACTTTTATTTTATAAGCCGCTTTGGATAAGTGTAAATGTAGTACTTAATCAGATTTAGTTTAATCAATGCATTAATATTAAATATAAGGTTTTCATCTAAAATTTACATTTTATATTATTTAAATATTATATTTATGAATATAAAAAAAACACTATTTTTACATTTTTTGTTTTAATTTTAGGTTAAGTTAATCATTTTGTTATAAGCTTTTGTCATTTTTATTATAATTTCTTTAACATTTTTATATATTTGTATTTTATAAGCCGCTTTGGATAAGTGTAAATGTAGTACTAAATAATATTTAGTTTAGTCAAGGCAACCTTTATAATATCAAATATAAGGTTTTCATCTAATATTTACATTTTATATTATATTTATGAATATAAAAAAAATACTTAATTTTGACATTTTCCGTTTTAATTTTAAGTGAAGTTTTAATCATTTTGTTATGAGCTTTTGTCATTTTTATTATAGTTTTTTTTTACATTTCTATAGATTTTTATTTTATAAGCCACATTGGATAAGTGTAAATGTAGTACTTAATCAGATTTAGTTTAATCAATGCATTGATATTAAATATAAGGTTTTCATCTAATATTTAAATATTATATTTATAAATATTAAAAAAATAACTTTATTTTGATATTTTGATATTTGTATTTTTATGCCCAGTAGTAGCTAAATATGTCAAATTGTGTCCAACATATAAGCGTCTCAGACCCAATGTCCTAGCGACGAAACGTACTTGCTCCTGAGCCCGATTCAGCATACACATGGCATCGATGTCGAAAGGGTTCTCCGCCAGTCTCTTCTGAGCGACCGCTCTCTCACTGACGGCCACAGTGATGTCCACCGGCTAGAAACACAAGACGAGAGCTCAGACAAGCTGAACACTATGCTTGAGGCGTTTCAGAAGCTGAACACTTACCTGAGAAGGTGCTTCAGGAAAGACGCTGTCCTTTTCCTTGCTGGTTTCCTCAGGCCCAGAAGAACTCGATGCAGATGGCTTTTCTGTTTTCTTTTCCACCTTTACCCATTCTCCATACGCACCATCAGCCTCCTTCTGCCTGTGCTGGGAGCCGGAGGACACCGGGAACTCCTTGGCAAAGACCGCTTCGGTTCGGACGGCCGGCTTTATGGAGGTGTTCTGCAGGAAAAGAGGTCGTATGGGAAACACAGCAGGGACACAGCAATAGCACAATTATGGACAATATTACAATTCTGTTCTATATTGTCTAAAAAAATTAATAATTACATATTAACTTAGATGAGCAAAGATAAGCTATATATATATATATATATATAAAGCATGCACAATCAAATATACAATATTAAGCAGTACAGATAAAACACAAAAACTAAATCACTACAACTGAATTTAAGTATCACAGCATTATAATATACAGTATGCAAAAATATTCATTTTATAATCAGCTGGTGTTATTAAAGATTTACTTTAAATGTGCATCAGATTATGGCAAAAGTAATCAAAACATAAAATTATTAGCAAGCACAATTAAATATCCAATATCGACCAATATATATTTTTTTAAAGACATATTAATGTTTAATGTGAACCATACAAATCTTATATCATTCTGTCAAAAAAAAAAAAGATTAACAATTTATCAGCTAAAATAATACAATTGCAAATAAAACTAACAAAATTAATCAAATAAGATATAAATGCTATTGTTTTGGGGCGTTTTTGACGTAAGAGAGAGGGGTGGGGGGGGTCTGGAAAGGGCCGCAAGCCGACAAATGCTAATAAAAAATAAAATAAAATAATTAAAACTTAAATTAATTAATTAATATAATTAAAAAAGTAAAAGTCCACCCCAAAAACCTGCATAATTTGACAAAATTCATGTCTAAATAAAGATATTACAAATCTATACTATTTTGTCTAAACAAATAAAAGCCAAAACAATTTTTTGGTGAAATTTGTGAAATTAAATTGTTTTAAATGCTACAAGTTAATTTAGGCATCACAGCATATATAATATGCGGTATAAAAAATACATATTTTATGATTTGATAAAAAATGATGGCCAAGGTAATCTAAAGATGCAGAATTGAAGAAGAAAAGAAAAACAACACCTCAGCAAGCTGCATAATTCAATGTAAAACTCATGTTTATAACAAACAGCATATGCCAAGACTGATATGTTCTGAATTGTAATATGAATATCAAATATTGAGACACCTACACCGAGAATGAACGCAATAGCCTTATGCGCCTTAAGGGCGGCTCCAAACAGCTCCTCATCTTCATCGTCGGACACGTGTGGTTTTGCGACGGCCATCTCTTCCTTACTCTCCGTGATCTTCTTGCATCTCTGAAGGATTAAATAAAGAGTTGATTCAATGCAGATCATAAACGATACAGTGCAAGTACATGCACGGCGCTTACCTCTGTTAGCTCTTTAATGCTGAAGCTGTTCGCCTGTTTCGTGACTTTCTTTTTGGCTTCTTCGATATTGGCGAGATTGGTTGTGGCTGAAGATGGCGGCGGCTTGTTGACGATTGTCGGTAGCGGGGCCAGTTGTGGGAAGGAAGCCAAGGCACCCATGCTGGACAGAGCAGCGGTCATGGTGGCGGCAGTCATACTAGCCATGGCAGCGTTCATAGTCATGCTTGACATCATTGGAAACTGTAAAGACAAGGATGTGGGGTTTTGAAAAATCGATCTGGGTCTGAGACTCTCCGGGATCGGCACGCCGGCCCTGGCACACATAGCCGCAGCATTAGCCTTAGCAATGTCCAACAACTGATCCTTATCTGGGAAGAGAAAAAACGAGATTAATAGAAGACCAGTGCAATATACAGTGCTGTGCAAAAGATGGATTAAGAGTTTTTTTTGTGTTTGAAAGAAATTTCATCTGCTCACAAAGGCTGCTTTTATTTGATCAAACATTGTGAAATATTATTACTATTTAAATAAACTTTTCTATGTGAATATATATAGTACAATGTAATTTAATCTTGCGAGTTTTCTGCATCATTACTCCTGTGTCACATGATCTCATAATTTAGTTTTCTTGAATTGAAAGTTCAAAACAACAGCATTTATTTGGAATATAAATATTTAATAATTTTATAAATGTATTTACTGTCATTTTTGATCAAGTTAACGCATAATTGTTAAAGTGTTAATTTTTGTGTTTTTAAATGTGACTTTGTATCAGTTTTTACTAAGCAGCAACACATTGACAATATGTTTTCAACACTAATAATAATAATAATACATGTTTTAAGAGCTGAAAATCAGCATATTACCTTTTTATGAACAAAATAAATACTTTTGTTCAGCAAGGATTAATTAAATTGTTCAAAAGTGACAGTAAATGCATTATAATGTTACAAATAAATTCTGTTCTTTTGAAGTTTCTATTCATCAAATAATCCAGAAAATTAAAATTAATCACGGTTTCAACAAAAATACAACTGATTTCAACATTGATAATAACCAGAAATGTTTCTTGAGCAGTATATTATTATGATTTCTGAAGATCATGTGACGCTGAAGACTGGAGTAATGATGCTGGAAATTGAGCTTAGCATAATTACATTTACAAAACATTCACATAGAAAGCGGTTATTTTAAACTGTAATAATATTTCACAATTTTAATGTTTTTGCTGATTCAATAAATGCAGGCTTGGTGAGCAGAAGAGACATTTTTCTAAAAACTAAAAAACTAATAATCATATTTATTCACAACTTTTGACCTGTAGTGTAACAGCAAAGATTATCGAAGTGTCTTCATACCAAGTTCTGTGAGACGCGGAGGCGTCTTGCTGGTGCTGCGTCGAGTACTAGACTCCGATCTGTTCTTACGGAGAATGAGGACTGGAGATCGACTGGGTTCCCGTTTCCATCGGTCCCGCTGATTTAGCGTCCGGCTTCCGAAATCTCTTCCCCAGCGCGAGCCGGATCGGGACCTCCTCCTCGAACGCGAGTTGGACCGTCTGCTTCTGTCCGGAGTTCGAGATTTCCTCCGACGGCCTTGCGAATGAGATCTCGACCGTTTCTTTTTAGGCGATTTCGAGCGCTTGCTCCTCGTTCTAGTCTTGCGCGATTTCCTCTCAGAGGGCGATCGAGACTTCGACCTGGATTTGTTCTTTTTCGATGGCGACTTTGATCGCGCGGCCGCTTCGGATCTTGAGGATATTTTGTGACTGGGAGATTTGGATGGCGAGGTTGAGTTTGTTAAAGTTGGGGTTGCGTTGGTTTCTTTCTTCTCAGGGTTGGCAGCACACTCTGAGTCCTTTGGCGTAGCGGTTGACAGTGTTGAAGGGTCTTCGGATACTTCCACAGGCACCTCGGGTGCAATGCTCTTTTGGGAAGACTTGGTCTCAGACGGCTCTGTCATGAAGGGAACCGGTAGCCAGGATCCTTTAAACCCAACGGCGTTGAAACCAGGATTCGAGATGCTGGATGCCGTTTCAGGCGGCTTGGTGTCAGAGTTCACAGTTGGACTTTGTCCATTCTCAGTTGTGTCTTGAGGCACATTTATTTGCATTTCACTTTCACTTTCACCCACTGGATTTGTATCCGATTCAGTTTCCGGTTTCAAATCAGACCTTGACTTCGAAACGGACCTTGACTTTGAAAGATTCGTTCTGCTTCGAGACTTACTCCGTGGCGAGCGAGGCCTAGATTTTGACGTAGACCTTCTGTTCCTCCTTAAGATTACAACAGACCTTGATCTAGTTCGCCTGGATCTTGAACGATTGCCTCGTCTGACAGAATGAGACCTGGACCGACTGTTGCGTCTCTTAGACCTCGATCTACTTCTCTCTCTCCTTTGACTAGACCTCTTTTTGGAGCTATTTCTAGAGCGGGAGGTTGACTTTGATCGCCGTTGTCGTTTTGGGGATCTTGATCTGGTTCGTCTTCCTCTGGAGCTCTCTTTACTTTTAGATGTCCTGCTAGAACTTATTTTCTTCTCCTTGGGCCTTTTATTTTCTGTGCTTTTCTCAATCTTGGGAACAATGTCAGGCAACTCCTGAGGCTTACCAACACCACACGAGTCTTTGAGCTCGGACTTTGACGTCTGAGCGGCCGAAGAGGACTTTGTATTTTCACTTGAAGGTTTCGATTCGGACTCAGATTGAGAACCTGATGCTGAAGTGCTTTTGGATCGAGAGCCAGATCTTTTCACTTTGTCTGCATCTTTGCTTTTTTTCTTTTTCTTTCTCTTCTTTTTCTTTCCACTTTAAAAAAAACACAGAGGGACATAAAATCAGCAAATTAGACAGACATTGTAAACAAGCACAGAGTCCAAATTAAATTAAATTATGACCCATTAATCACTTCTCGTTTTTTATTCATTTGAAAGACCTCCATTTGTTTAACCATTAAACTGGTGCCTGATCCAATGGTATAAAGATGAGCAAAAGATAAGACTAAAGACTTTTATACAATACATTTTGACACTAATTTTAATCTAAAACACAAAGTAACATAAATTCAAGGTGATTATACTAACATTATTAGTTTTTTATAAGAACAAATAACCGCATCGCACCTTTCTTGATCCTGTTTGTTGGACTCTGTGTCTGAGTTGCTCTCTTTTCCTTCTTTGCGTTTCTTTTTCTTCTTTTTGTGTTTTTTGTGCTTTTTACTCTTCTTGTGTTTAGTGCTGGTGTCCTCTTTATCATGGTTATCTTGGAGGTCAGTATGCGTGACTTTATCTGCAATGAAGACAGTTATTAATGACAGAATACGTGTCAGAAAACACACAGATGTAGATGTATGGACAACGAACCTGTTGGTGTGTTTGTTTTTTCTTCCTTAGGTCCATATTCGATCATCTCCGTCACAGGTTCAGACTGTGGCTCATCTGTCACACTGAATGAAAACACATTTAAAACATGATTTTACGATTCATATCATGTGTCTGTCATCTACAATGTACAATGCAACAGAATCTCTTACTCTCGGGAATATTAATAAACCACAACAGACCCGATAACTTAAAAGCATTTCCTAGTGATCTATGACCTTTAAACATGTTTATAAAAAGTACACTTAATTCTTAGTTGTTCTTTATATTATTTATGTAGTGTCCAGACTCGTAGCCATAATCTATAGTGTCAAAGTCATTATTTATATAAATCTATGCAAATAGTACACAAGTAGCCATTGACTTGTATGTTTTCCCTTCTATGGAAGTCAATGGCTGCCGTCAACTGCTTGGTTACAACATTCTTTAAAATATCATGTTGTGTGTTCAGCAGAAGAAACTCATACAGGTTGAGTAAATGATTACGTTCTTCGATTTTGGTTGAACTATGAATTTAAATCAGATTCACGTGTCAACAATTGTGCTATCATACACACAGAAATAACTTTTTATTTTTGCGATATATTTTTGAATTGTGACCAACCCTTATGAAACGATTATGGTGAAACCTTAGTTTTCAATGGTAATATTTAAGAGTAGGTTTGTAAATGTTTACTTCTCGTACATTCTGCGTTAGCTAACACAAATGTACCATGGTATTCTTCGACGTACACTTGAGTAACGTGTAATTATCAAAATAACGTTACACCTGAAAGGCACTAATAAAGCAGCATAGCATATGTCCAAGTCTTATCATGTTACATTACTGTAGTAACTTACATAAAGCATTATCTGCAAAGCAACCGACACCTGACAACAAACACAGCAGCTAACACACAAACACGCTAACACACACACACACACACACACACACGCTAACACACACACACGCTAACACACACACACGCTAACACACGCTAACACACACACACGCTAACACACACACACACACGCACACACACACACACACACACACACTAACACACAACAATATCTGGAAATGTTTAAACACTGTGTTCCAGCGCAAGAGAGTTTGTAAACATTGATCATTATAGCTAATGTTTGGCTAGCCGGCTAAAACAAATAAAACTACAGGTGATATAACGTTAACGTTATACAACACGATCTTCTTTTGTTTAAATGGCGGGTCGGTGTCTATAACGCGAAGTCGTAAGGCACAAGTAAAAGAGCAGATATTTTACCTGGTTTCTGGAGTTTCATCTTCGATTTCTTTAATCTTATTCATTACAAAATCCCTGAAAATCTGCTCGATATTGGACGCCATCGCAGTAGAAGACGTGTTGTTGGGTCCGCCAGTATCCCAGAATGCCCCAGTAGCAGCTTCTTCTTCCGGTCACCATGAGAGCGGCGCGAAAAACTCCAGTCCATTTGGTGGCGGTGTCAACCATAGACATATAAAATACCTTTGAGCTGTTGCTGTGATACGTCAACGCGTCCGCCATGTTTGTGAGGGCAAGACTGCTTTAAAAACAAACGAAGGTAAACGGTGTAGCTGCGGTTTTTCTGGATAAAAACACGATAACTTTTACATTTATCAGCCGATTTCAGAGGTTTGTTATCTACATGGACTTAAAAATAACTCTGCCTCCAGTTATTTAGTTAGGATTGCAAAATGATTAATTTTCGTAAGAAATTGTGAAAGCTCAAACTTGGTTGATTCTAATATGAATGTAGTATAACTGTGATATAAACATGTAAAGTAATTTTAATGTACATTAAATTAAATTACGTTTTTTAATTGCATTCTCTGTCTTTAACCCCCAACATTTAGCTTTTCTTGTGCCTCCTGTCAGAACACACCTTTGAAATACTGGGAAAAAAAATCGAAATAATACATCTTTAAGTATTAATAATGTACCACAATAGAGACAATTGAATACAATCAGTGAACACAAATCAAAAAGTGACACACTGGTATTCTGCTTCATATTTTCATAGCACTCGATTCAGATAAAAACTCCTCAACAAACAATAACAAATGTATTTGATAATCCTTTATACAGTTACAGTGGTAAAATATGATGCACTCATACAGGACACAGTAAAAATACTGCAAAAGTGATATGTAATATTAAAAAAGTATATGTAGTACAAGTTGTAGTTAAGTGAATAATATAATACAATAGCGAGTACAACTGTACAATCACATAAGTGATGTAGTATATTTATAATAGCAATAATTATATGTATAATATCATAATAAATGAATAACAATAGATGAATATAGCAAGTAGAATGTGTATCAAAGGTGACATAATAATGAAGAATAAATTAAATAATAGTGAAAACTAGTTTTATAATAGTATTTGTGTAATAATTATTAAACAATTGAAGACAAGCAAACATGTATACGGTTGTCAATTCCAAATTGTGTTTAATTAATGTGTTCCTTGAGTAAAAAATAAGATATATGAGCTGAGATTGATTCAGAGGATTATATAGATATAGATAATATGTAGCTCAAGGACATTTTATTTCAGTCTTCAGTGATGTCAAACCCTGACTAATAAAGACTAATTCTCCACTGCTTCCCATTTACCTATATTTTATAATGGGTTTTTTAAAATTTAAGGTTTGTGGTAAACGACTTGACAAAGCTTGACATTTTGCTACAATGAAAATTAAACTCACCCGTGCAGAAAACACACATGTTGAAACAGTCTGTTTCAACATGTTTGGGGTGTGAGTGTGTGCAGTTTAAGTTGGACAACACAATGTCAAAGTGTTTAACACAGACCAGAATATGAGATGCCCCCCCCCCCCCCCAAAAAAAACGTTATATTAATCAAAAATAATAATCATTATTACAACATCAAGAGCAATAATCAACAGTGATTTTGTCATGATATTGCAGGTACCAGTGTTTTTCCTTGCTAGGCTATTTACATTATGCAGTTTATGTGTACATAAATACACACACAGTACATGATCAGCATTAAACAGACTGTGTAAATAATTTAAATGTATTGTGATTGAAGAAACTGGTTGTATTTAAATATGTGACAAAAACGACATTTAATAAGGTAATTATATTACATAATATTGCGCTTACAAATGGTAAACAATGCTCCTGTAAGTCTATTCCGGGGGCAAGTATTGCCCCACAATGGAAAAGTAAATTTCTGACCCTGGCAGAGATTGAGAGAGAGAGAGAGCGAGAGAGGTTTATAATCAGGGTCATTCATTCAGGGCTGTTCTGGGCTTTAACTAGTATACATACATCACCAGGCTGTGGAGGTTTAGTCTCGTGGAAATGCAGAGAACAGGCTTTCTTCAGATTTATTTGAGGCTTGTGTTGTTCTGTTTGCAATTGGCTGAAAAATAAAGAATATATATATAATCAGTCCACAGTTTTATGATAAGCTATCGAATCCTCGTAATCTAGTGATGATAAACTAACTCTTTGTAATTGAGTAGTAAAATTAAAGAGAGATGCTTTAGCTCCATAATCCTGACAGTCTGACGCTGTCAAAGTGCTCACTGTAGCCGAAATATTATGGTCATAGCACAACTTGCTTTATGATATAAACTACAATACAAGTTAAAACTTAAGAATTCATTTAAACTTTGATTTCTTATAAAGTCTCAGCTTTCACAGATAACTAGCGATATCGCTTGCTATTCATCGTCTGTCACTGGTGGCTAATTATTAAGCTGCCAAAATAATATAAAAAATGACCAAAAACATCCAGAAACAACTGTTCATTCTTACCTGTGAAGAATAATACCCCGAGATCTGTTTTTATTAATGTGCGACGGTCTGTAGATCCCCAAACTCTCGACGAGTCAGGTATGTTTTCGTCAGTCCCGATATGAGATTTATGGAGAGCTGCCCGCACCAATATGGCGGCGACGTTGACGTGCGGTCGAGCGGCCAATGAGGTGTCTAGGTATTTATTATATCTATGCTGTCTACCATAGTCAAAGTTTATGGTGTGGGGACAGTCGTGGCCTAGTGGATAGAGCGTTGGACTTGCAACCCGAGGTTGTGGGTTCGAATCTCGGCTCCGGCAGGAATTGTCCACGACTGAGGTGAGACCCCCCACCGAACCCTCAACTGCTCCCCTGCTCCAGGTGTGTGTGTGTGTGTGTGTGTGTGTGTGTGTGTGTGTGTGTGTGTCCACTGCTGCAGGTGTGTGTGTGTGTGTGTGTGTGTGTGTGTGTGTGTGTGTGCATGTCCACTGCTGCAGGTGTGTGTGCACTTGGATGGGTTAAATGCAAAGCCTACATATGGTTATATACACTGGTCACTGGTTATACTCTGTATAATTGTGTATGTAAAAACAAAGAAGCAGTGCGAAAATAGATATGGTCTCCACAAGGAGAACAAAATATGACAGTGGGAAATCTGCTAAGTTAAACAATGTCCAAAACGCATAGTCCCTTAATGAGTTTTTTTTTAAGTACTGGGATAAGTGAAAGAATTTAATAGAAATCAATCAAGTACTGCCCATGCTCCAGTCCAGTAGGTGGCGGCAAATGCACCTTTAAGTTGGTTTGCCGAAAGAAGAAGAAAATAGATATGGGCGCGAATGCGGCAAATACGAAATTTAAAAATTGTATTATATAGTTAAACGACTAATAACAAGCCGCTTTGTGTTTTTTGTTTCTTCTCGCCTATTAAACATATTACCGGATGTAATCGACATCACAGTTTAACGCTCAAGTAATCATTGAAACTTAAGAATAGTGATGAAAAACTGTATTATTATTACTACTGTAAAATAATAGTAAATCAATGTGGAATATCGTTTAATCTTATTTTTATGAAATGGCACATATAGTGCCAAGTTACCCACGTTTGGATGTTAACCCTTTATAGCTGATATTGTTTTTATATGGCCAAAAATAAGATGAAATTCTGGTCAATCATAATCAAGTAAATGTAACTTGCTTCAGTCCAGTAAGTGCTTGTCTTTTCATATTACTAACAATGGAACAATTACTTTTATGTTTAACTTATGAAAAGCAGTCAAATTTGACAGCAAAATGACACGTGAAGCACGAGCATAAGATGAGTGTTTGTACAACTATACTTAAAGATATTTTACTTTATGAAACGTCTAAACTATCAGATGTCAGAAGGCCTGAAGTAGATCGTGTGCAACATGTTTTTCAGTAAAGTTTTGATCATTTAGAGGCCTTAGAAATTAATATATCATAAGGCTTTATAGGGTCAAAAAGCTAGAATCAATAAACGACTCTCGATTGCGGTGCACTGACAGCTTTCTGATTATAATGAGATTGTTTATCAGGTCATGAAGATAAGTTGTTGACCGAGATTAGGTCTGCAGTAAATGATCATATAATACAAGTGAACCGTTTCTTATCTGCAGGCTGCGTAGCAACAGTTGTGTCTTTTCCAAACAACCCTTACAAGACACAATAACAAGGGATATGTCTTGTAGATCACTAATGATAAAAACATGTAAGTTAACAAGCCACAAATAAGATTTTATTAATGCATTTATTTTGCAGGCCATTCCAAACATGCCACTTTTATTGCGTGAAACTTCTGAATACAACAGTGAAGTGAACTAGATGGATAGTTACATTACATATATGATGGTTTAAGTAACACCCAAAGATCTTCAGATGGTCTTCGTGGAGTCATATAGGGAACGAACACAGCCAAACGTTGTCCACCAGCTCTCATCTGGAAAAATGACCAAAAAAATCACTTTGCTTCCAGTATTTTCAAGCATTTTTTCGCTTTTGGCCCGTTATAGCATTGACTGACCTTCAGTTATATTTTAGAAGCATTACACAACCTAATAATAGCACAAAGTTCAACCATGTTACCAAATGATGATGACCATGAATAGTTATATAACGAAATCACGTTTATTGTCCAGCACTGATAATGTTCACTGATAAGGAAAAGCTCACCGATTCTGCACACGGTGACTTTCATTCAGGTTTTAAGCGCTGTACTGGTGTCTCACAATGTAAAGCACCCTGAGCTCCTGCAGGGTGTGCGGCTGGTACTCGGTGCCTTGTCTGAACTCATCCACTGTAGAACAGGGAAACTGAATTTTAAAGATAGTTCATGCAAACAAGGCGATTTCTTCAATGCTTGAATCGAAAGTTCTGCTTAATAACTTTGTGTTGCACAGAAGAACAAAAAATGGTTATATATAAAGTGCACTCCTAAAAATAAGGTTCATGAAGAACATCAATGAAATCTTTCCATTGCACAAAAGGTTTTAAAATTTAAAATGTAGATTTAGTTCTTCATACTAAGAAAAATTAGGTTATATTTGAGAACTGTTCACTAAAAACTCTAAAAAATGTCTCTTCATTGGTGCGGAAACCTCTTTTTGGAAGCTTTGGGTTGAGGAAAAATCACTACAATATTCCGAAGTGCAATATTGCAACTCCGTCTTATTCTATTCGCATTCTTTGCACCAAGCGGGATTCGGACCGGTGTTTCCGGCATGGGAGGTGTGCGAGCTAACATAGACGTTAAAGACCACAGTCTCTAGCCTCATTCGGTAGCATGCTTCTTGAGATCAGGGGGTGAGGGTTACCCACACAGCTCTTACCAGCTGACCTGTGTTACATTATAACTGTCAAGTCTTAAACCATGGTTGATATCGAGTTCTGAAGCACTCACATGGCGCTATGTTCCTCTGCAGCTCTGTTTGAGACAGCAGCAGTTGTCCAGTTCTGGGATCCACAAGTGTGGCGTGAGAATTCTGGGTTCCCTTCCTCATCTCATAAGCTGGAGGATTGTAGATCTGTGGAGAAACAAAAACTGATTAAGTACACCCAATATCTATTATGTGCATTGATATTAGAAAGAGATGTCTTTGCAGACATACAGCCAGAAACTCGTCTGTTCATTTCGCCAACTTCGTGCTTGAGCATCCCAGTGTCCATGTCCATTAGGAAGCGTCGGGAAGGTTCTGTTCCCTGCCTCTTCTCAACAGGTGCTGGATTGTAGACTGTGGAGATAAAAATAGGGTCAGAATATTCTCTGTGCATTGTAGTTGTTGAAATCCACTTATTTAGCAGACTTACAGCCGGAAACTCTTCTGTTCATTTCGCTGAGTTCCTCCTTGGGCATCCCAGTGTTCGTGTCTATCAGGATGCGTCGGGAAGGTTCTGTTCCCTGCCTGCGGATCTCAACAGGAGCTGCTTTGTGGTTCTCCTTATGTTCAGAAGAGTCTTGGCTTCTTATGTCCTCATGCTCAGAAACCACTGCCCATTTAGCTGCTAATGAAGGTGCAAGAAAACATTAGTCCAGACTGGTAAAGGACTGCTGTGAATGCCAAATTCCCTGGTAAAAAGACCAGGTTAAATTTGTATTTTTTTGTGTGTTTTATGTCAGTTAGTACTGTTTTTTTCACTTGTGTAGCTGAACAATCAATGGACAATCTCCATTAGAAAGTGAGACTTACAGCCGGCTACTCTCCTGTCCTTCTCAGTCCTGTGTTCGTTGAGTAGACCGGCGTTCAGGTTCATCAGGAGGTTTCTGGATGGTTCAGTGTCTTGTTTGAGCAGCAGACTCAATCTGAGCTCCTGTAGGATGTACGGCTGGTACTCGGTGCCTTGTCTGAACTCACCCACTGTAGAAGAAAGAAAAACAGGGAAAAACAAGTTTCTTCAGTGCTTGAACGTTCAGCTGAATAGCTATTTTGTTGAACACAAGAAACAAAACCATTTTGGAAAATTTAAGATGGTAAGAAGAAATTATGTGTGAGTTCATATTTTTGAGGAATCTTTATCTCTAAGTACAAGTAGTGTAATAACTGTCAAGTGTTAAACCGTGGTTGATATCGTGTTCTGAAGCACTCACATGGCGCTGTGTTCCTCTGCAGCTCTGTTTGAGACAGCAGCAGTTGTCCAGTTCTGGGATCCACAAGAGTGGCGTGAGAATTCTGGGTTCCCTTCCTCATCTCATAAGCTGGAGGATTGTAATCTGTGGAGAAACACAAACTGATTAAGTACACCCAATATCTATTATGTGCATTGATATTAGAAAGAGATGTCTTTGCAGACATACAGCCAGAAACTCGTCTGTTCATTTCGCCAACTTCGTGCTTGAGCATCCCAGTGTCCATGTCCATTAGGAAGCGTCGGGAAGGTTCTGTTCCCTGCCTCTTCTCAACAGGTGCTGGATTGTAGACTGTGGAGATAAAAATAGGGTCAGAATATTCTCTGTGCATTGTAGTTGTTGAAATCCACTTATTTAGCAGACTTACAGCCGGAAACTCTTCTGTTCATTTCGCTGAGTTCCTCCTTGGGCATCCCAGTGTTCGTGTCTATCAGGATGCGTCGGGAAGGTTCTGTTCCCTGCCTGCGGATCTCAACAGGAGCTGCTTTGTGGTTCTCCTTATGTTCAGAAGAGTCTTGGCTTCTTCTGTCCTCATGCTCAGAAACCACTGCCCATTTAGCTGCTAATGAAGGTGAAAGAAAACATGAGACTGGCAAATGATTGCTGAAAAAGCCAAATTCCCTGGTAAAAAGACCAATTAGATTTTACTTTGGATGGTTTATGTTGATTAGTACTGGTTTATTGCTACTCTAGCTGGTAGACCAATAAACAATCTCCACTAGAAAGTGAGACTTACAGCCGGCTACTCTCCTGTCCATCACGTTCCTGTGTTCTTCGAGCAGACCGGTGTTCAGGTCCATCAGGACATTTCTGGAGGTTTCAGTGCCTTTTCTGTACACCTCGACAGGGATCGCTCTCTGCTCGTGTGTTTCGCTCTGAGGACTGTACTGCGATCTCATCATGGGATGCATTCTGAGCTCTCGCAGGGTGTGCAGCTGGTTCTCAGTGCCTTGTCTGAACTCATCCACTGTAGAGGAAACAGCACGACAAATGCAGTCATTGATGTGCAATTGGCAGGTAATATGGATTTTTTTTTTAATTAAAAACTATTTTATATTTCTGTTGGCTCTCCATTAGAAGAGTTCCAATGTGAGATTAAACAACGGCAATTTGAACCAGTTGCTGAGGTTTCATGATTTCTCTTGAAGAAAAGACTAATATCACAAGTTGCTGAGATCCAAAACAGGAGATTATTGGGGTCTTTTTCTCAGGAGAACCATTGACCAATAAACTAAACAAGGTCAATTCAAAGACTCCTGCTGAAGTCTCCTGGTCCTGAAATGCTTTTACTGAGAAAAAGAGACTAATCTCATGTTTTTCTTCTAGATTCTCAAAAATGTTTCAAACTGTGCTTAGACTCACCAAAATACCAAAGTTTGCAATCAAAGCCAGAGATCTCAATCTGAACTCAAACATTGTTCATCATATTCGTCCAAGTCCTAATGAACTATGCAATCCACTAATATATAGCTCCATATAATCTTATTGTATGCCAATTGCATCAGTTAGTGTTAGGTATTATTTTGCTTTTGAAAGGTTATGGAGATGCATAAAATGTTATGATAAAGTTGAACTTGTTCTAATGCAACTTGATGGAGGCCTTTAGATGGGTTTGCAACAACCCCCTGAAGTTTAAACACCCTTGGAAGACTAACTAGGCTTAAGGTGTTTGTTGCAATGTGTTAAGGTTCAAAATCTATAATGTGCATTGATATTTAAGAAAAGGACTTTGCAGACATACATCCTGAAACTCTTGTGTTCATTTCGTCAACTCCACGCTTGAGCATCCCAGTGTTCAGGTCCACAAGGAAGCGTCGGGAAGGTTCTGTTCCCTGCCTGTAGAACTCGGACGGAACCAGTAATTGCTTCTTGGGTTTCACATCAGTGTTCATGTGCTTCAGAACTGAGTTATCCATGTGTCCATCTTGGACCATTTGTGGCCCAATTTGTTTTAATTTACCATTTGGGAACCGGTGCAGTAGTCTTGCATGGAGACCTGCAAACACATCATGAACATCAAACCCGCAGCTTATTTCTTCTACATTAAACATGCCAAATGTCCTTTCATATAATCTCAATAGCACACATGTACTTAACAAGCCATAAAAACTGATTTACGACTTGCTGCTGAACAGGTAATCACATATCTTATCAAGCAGATAAAATGTGTTAATGTGCCAAAGATGAAGCAGACGTGGTTCAAGAGGAAAGATCAGAAGAACATTTGTTCCAAACCTTGAACTAAACAGTTTCCACAAAAAGCCATACTACATCTATTGTTACTAAAATACAATTTTGGTCAATTTAAAGAAGCCATTACAATGTGATACCCCCCCCCCCCCCCCCCCCAAAAAAAAATACAAACCCAAAGTTTTTCAATATGAACGCATTGATTTATTATAAAACTATTATTTTAGAAAAACAGATGACCATGCTGTATTTTGTTTTTCCTTTTAACGTCACTGTATCAATTTTTATTATATGCTGGAATTGCTTTTAGAAAGCAGACAGATAATTCAAACATATTATTAGAATGACAGTAAATAAGATAAAAATATGGAAATATATTCTGAAACTCTGCAAGTGATTTCAAACCCATATTAAGTTATGATTTCAAAAGAGTGACAAAATTATTATTTCGGCCAAAACTGCTGATATATTTTATAATGTAAGGACACGTTTTTTAACATCACCTTACTAGTTTTATTATTTAAAATAGTTATATGCTAGAATTGTGTTTAAAAATCAGCCAGAATATTAAAATAATGTGATTATAATGTGAGAAAGTTAGATTAATCTCACCAGACACGGCCAACAGGAGCAGCACGACCCTGAACATCCTATGAACAAATATGATAAAACGTTAAATATGATCACTTCTGTTCTGAGTAAAATAGATCAATAGTTTCTTCAGCGCTGTGAGAAGCACTTATCCTGCCGGTTTGACTCGCCTCACACAACAAGGATCTTTAATAACCCCGAGACTCAGATAATAACCTGGTTCAGAGGTTGATGCTCACCTTTAATCCTCTGTCTTTATCTTTTCATCCGTCTTTGTCTCTTAGACACTGATAAAGCATCTGCTCTTTGATCCTGATATTCTGACGCACGACCCAGTTCAGCTGATATTAGTGTCGGTACATTCATGATCTGCACCACTTTATTGCTCAGAGATGTTCTGATATCATTTAAGCATTGCTCAGAAGTTCCTCTAAATGATTGAATGATTGAATGTTTCTCGTACAGTTCCTCGGGAGACAGAGTCATTAGTTGGCATCCGGTTAATGTTTAGAGCTTTAAATTAATGTTGATCAGACAAGAAATGTTTGAGTTCAAGTTGAGGTCTTTTGCGTTTGAGACATTATTGAGATCTGAAACTCTAGAGGTGTCACATACAAGTCTTTTTCTCAGGAAAAATATCTGAGAATTAGGAGACTTCAGCAAAATTCGCTCTCCTATACGGAGTAAAATAAATAAAGAAAGTAAAAATGGGTGTAGAGACAACTTCCTCTCAGTACATTTCACAATAAAGTAGGTACATCCAAAAATGATTTTTTATTTTTGTTCCAAATCTGTATAAGTTTATTTTTTCTGATGGACACAAAAGAAGATACTTTGAAGAATGTTGGTAACCAAACAGATGCTGGTTGCTATTGACGTCCATAGTAGGATCATTTTGTGTGAAATTATTAAGTAGAAAACTGAAATATTATTTTCTTGTAAAACACACTCCAGTAATCACTTTTATTTACAACTTAGAATTTTTTTTTTTTTTTTTTTTTTTTTTACATTTTTAAACAAATTTTGTATTTATTTCTAGGACAAAAAAATCAAGATGTGAAAGTGTGGATATTTATGGATTGTCTGTTAACGACCAATAATTATCATGCATTTCAAAGTCTTTTCCAGAAGTGCAAATTGTCTTCACAGTTCCTTGTATTGTTTTGAAGGAAGTCAAGTCTATTCTGAGACTTGAGAAAACATTTAATTGGCTTTCTAATAGATTCAGGCAGAGATAAAGAGATATTAAGCAACAAGGAAATGTGTAGAATAAGTGTATCAAGTATCTTATATTCTGGTCTTTGTATATGGTTTTGAACACAAAGAATATCTAAATGAACAGAGTTTAGTATTGTTTGACACATTTGTAATGCATAATCTTTCAAATACAGTTAGTTTAGTCAGTAAAAGTCTACAAATGTTTTAGAAGATAAAAGGAGGCATAAACACTGGTAAGACATGT
>CM049871.1:40711416-40723916 GCA_027474115.1 Schizopygopsis malacanthus
CCTTTTGTCAGACTTTTCAGTGTCCCACATTAGGAAGATGCTGATTTTATCAGACGATTATGTCTATCAGTGTTCCTGTGGTTCAGTGGTAGAGCATTGTGTTATCAGCGCAAAGGTTGTGGGTTCGATTCCCAGTGAACACACATACTGAGAGAATGTGTATAGCCTGAATGCACTGTAAGTTACTTTGGATAAAAGCATCTGATAAATGTAATAATTTATTTTATGAATGTGTTATCTGCATGTTCTCTTTTGATTTGATTAGTACACAACCCGTTTTTTTTGCTAGTTGTGGATTTAATGTTTTGGCTACACATTGCAATATTTCACAAAATCTGAAATGCAAAGAAGGTCCCACTTTAGGGCAATTGCCCCTACATATGATACGCATCTACCCCACAACCCTAATCCTACCCATATACATGCCAAAGTCCATTTGTGCGTATCAATACCACGAGTTTTCATGTTTATTGGCGTACTATATACACACTTTCATGAGATCGGGTTGGATTTTCATTATAGTTGTGGTGTGGACTTATTTGTTTGATTATTTTAACCTTTGAGACATTGTCATGATCTCTTCTGAAGCTTTAGAAGAGATGTTAGTCTTTTTCTCTCAAGAAACATTATAACTATTTCAAGTTTTAGCGATTTTGTACAATCTTGTTCTGTTGGGTTCAGTCGGGGACATTCATGTGTATGTTTTTTCCTAAAATTGCATGTTTACAGTCAAATCACACTTTGCAAATTCATACAATATCACCGCCTTGTAAAATAGTTATGTTAATTCATGGATCAAGACTGTTCTTGTTTTCTTTTTGCAGTTTGAGACATTTTCGAGATTTAGAGGAGACACATGTGAGTCGTTTTCTCTCAAGAAATGATTCGTAAATATTTTACTCTTTGGTCAATTGGTGGCTAATTTCTTTGGATTTGTACAGTCTTTTTTGTACATTTACGCTTGTTTACGTACGAATCACACAGTTCACGAAACACATAGTTAGGTCTTCTCAGAAAAGGGGTTGGTTCAGACCGTTTTAATTAATTATTTAGGCCTAATGCAGATCGAGACATTGACTCTTCTGAAGCTTTAAGATGCAATTTATTTTCTCAAGAAACAAAACAAATGGTAATTTTGTTAATTTTCATACAATAATCTACTCATGCCCCACTGAAGTTCAATGGTGGATCGTCATGCTTATGTTTTTACATCACGTTTCCATTCAAATCACACTGAAATTATACTATATCGCCACCTTGTAAAATAGTCCTACGTTTTCCGTGAAATCAAGTCGGTTCAGAAGTTTAGTTTGAGACATTAAGATCTCTTCTGGAGATTTAGAGGAGACCCACGTCTTTTTATTTTGTACATTTTGGCGAATTGGTGACTCATTTGTATGTTGATCTCATTCGTATGGTTTCATACTATCTGTTTGCGCACCATGGTTTGTTTTTTTCAATCGAAAATGTCACTTCTTAATTAGTTTTCTAATGAGATTGGGTTGGTTACAGTCGTTTTTTCAAATATCCACTTTGAGTCACAGTTTAAGACATTGTCGAAATATCTTCAGAAGCTTTAGAGAAGATGCATGTGAATATTTTCCTCTCAAGAAACCACAGTTTTTAATACAATTTTGTTTACATTAATGTACATTAAAAAGTCATGTGACTTAGCGCACTGGATCAGCATAACAGCAGACCGTTCTCGTTGCACAGGTTTTGGTCATTCTGAAAGGCCTGAGCCGAAGTCTGTCGTCAAAGTGATTCGGTATAATTACATCCAAGACTCTTACACGACTGTGCTCCCAAACAGCAGGCATCCCCCTTAAAAGCAAGATAACATGACCACGTTTTATTTCAGGTGCAAGTCATTTAATATATGACAAAGACCCACAGTGGCTTCTCCTACTGCAGAAAATGAGCTTTATGTGTTATTTGTCTGCAGTTTATCAGGAAGTGACGACTTTGTTATTCCGGCTCGCTGGATGGAAACTAGTAAACGTTTTATGCTATATTCCAATGTTGTGCACGAATTCTCAGCTTTGGATGGAAACATAGCTATGGCACATGATATCTAAAACCGTGGTACTTTTTTAAAAGGGCCAATTTATTAACATGGTAAGTACAAGGCATGTAAAGGGTAAATCGGTTTTCTCAATCTATTCTCAGTCGTGGAATGAGATAACAGACATTTGACCTTCCTTACACTCCCCCAACATTCCCCAGAAGACGCTGGCCTACAATTCATTCAGTCATTTCTATTATCTCTATGCAGTGCCGGTCGGGTCGCTTCAGTCTGCGAGGTGACGGCTTCAGGGAAAACGAGAGAGAGGTTTCCCATCTAGCGGGAATTCGGTCGACTCTCTCCAAATTGAACCTGCAAGGCCTCGGTTCAGATTGTATCCCGAGTCGTGATGATAAAGGTCGCAGGTCTTTGAAAGCGGCCCGCTGTGAGACAGCAGGTCCTCAAAACACAGATGGATGAATCGAGGGTCGGCTCGTTGGCATCGGCGTGAGCAGGGATGTTTCCCGCCTCGGGGAAATGGAGGAAGAGTCGGCTTGTGTTGGAAATGCACTTCTGTTACTTTGGGTAACGATTCTTCATAATCTCTTTAGAAAAAGAAAATAGAAGTTTCCTTTTCCACTGACATCTTTAGTTCCTATCCAACCGCCTTCCTACAGACAATTTAAATCATTGATAAAAAAATAATCCTGACCCATATTGTTTCATTTAATATCCTTTTTTTTTTAAAGGTTCATATTTTAGTTTTGGGAGTCCCCAACAACAGGTTGACATGCATGCAAGATCAAAAAACACTTTAATTTTCTTATAACATGCATTTAATTTTACCTTGTTTGCTCAACGACTCTCAAATGATTCATTCAACGATTCATTTTTCCAAACCCCTCCTTAGCGTGACGCTAATCTGCAGTGATTGGTCGATTTCATTTAAAGCAGTGTTTGTGAGCTTTTAATGCTCCAAAAGCGGCACCTCGTGGTAAAGAATGAATTTGCATTTTCCTTCAGACCAACAAGTGGTAATGTTTCACCATGATACGGCTTGGGACTCGTTTTAAAAACGACTCGTTTCAATGATTCAGAGTTTACTCTTTGAGAGACAATAACTTTATACACGGAGCACTTTCGGATTTAAAACTTAGCAGGATGCTTTCATTCACTTAGAGCTGTTTTACACACTGCATAAACAGATCATTTTCAAATATCCAGAATAGAGGCACTTTGATGTAAACCTATCTTTAGATGCAGTTACTGAAACCCCCTTCTGGGGAAAGTTGTGGCCTAATGGTTAGATAGTTGTACTCGTAATTCAAAGGTTGTGAGTTCGAGTCTCGGGCAGGCAGGAATTGTAGGTGGGGGGAGTGAATGTCCAGTGCTCTTTCCACCCTCAATACCACGACTGAGGTGTCCTTGAGCAAGGCACCGATGCTTTCATGGGCAAACCAACCACACCCGAAAATATGAGTGGTGTTTGTGTAACGGATGTATGCCAGTAAGGGCGGTGTGTAAACCTCACTCCCCTGACCTCAAAAAGAGGCGCTCTAGCGACTGACACTAGAGGCTGTAGCCTTTGGCGTTCCTTGTTAGAGCGCCCGCCTCCTGCGCCGGAAACCTGGGTTCGAGACCCGCTCGGGGTGATGGTGCGGACCCAGGAGGGGGTGTTACATTTGCATGTGTAAAACCCAATCCCACCATGCAACAGAGTTTTTGGGGGGTTGTGAAGGTGACGTTCTTGGTGGTTGGTAGATGAATTATTGTAGTCGAATTATTAGGCATTGGTAAATGAGTCCATAAATGTCCTAAAGACATCATTATAAGAGCTCTGAGAACAGGAGCAACTTCTACTGTCTGATTTACATTCTAAACACGCTCAGGGTCGAGCTGCCGGCACATTGATCTCAGTTTGTTTCTTACGCTATATGACAGAACAAAACACACACACACACACACACACACACACACACACACACACACACACACACACACACACACACACACACACACACACACACACACACACACACACACACACACACACAGCTCATTTCCATTATTACTGACATCCGTCATTGACTCCACTGAGCAAACGCCATTATTAACATTTTGGAAACGTGTTTGAAAGCTTGTGAATTCTGGCTATAAATTTCTCCATCTGTGCAGTGAGCTGGCATATGCTCTTTCTTCCTCTTTCTCTTTCTTTTACTTTTTTTTTTTGAAGAAGAATATGTGACCCTCTCTGTGAAATCCAGGCTAAAGTCTCAAAACATCAAAGTTTGATTTCTGCCATTAATTTCATTATAATTTCAAACTTTAACATGACCTTACTCAGTCAATATTAAAGATATAAAGGTTACATTTTCACAGAATGTTCTTTACCATATGAAGGATGATTTTTTGTAGAAAACAGCAAATCACAAAACAATGACTTTAGCTGGGTTTTCACAGAGAGGGTCACATATAAGTGGTACTTGCAAATGCACCGGTCACTTTGCCAAAGTGTTGGAGCTCATACGGTGTTTTGAGTAGTTTTAACACATCGATAGGCAGTTGCTAGGGTGTTGTAGATGGTTGCTAGGGCGTTCTGATTTTATTCTGGCCTGTTTTATGGTTCAGCGGGTGAAAATAGCGCATTTGATCACATGTAACAGCACATCCCCTATTATTTACATCCTATAATAGTATTTATTACTATTTTTTTTCAGTTTAAGTTTTACAAAGTTTGTTATGTGATTTTGCCAGTTTTATAACTTTTCACTTTTTATACAATATTGATAATATTATATTACTTTTAAGTTATATTTTAGGGTCAGGGTAAGTGTTTATTTGAATTTTAGTTTCAGTCATTTTAGTACCTCAGCTGTTTAATCTCAGATATGATTTTAATTGACTAAAATCATGTTTATAATTTGAATATGATTTTCAAATGTGATTTTATTTCAGTTAGTTGCCAAGGCAACATTTCTAGTTTATATTAAATTTTTAGTTTTGTTTTTAAATATTTATGTTTTATTTGAGCTTAATTGCAATTAACAAACACAATCTTTAACACAGTCTTTTCTATTCTGGTTCTAGTGTTTTTGTTTGTTTGTTTTTGAGTAATGTTAGTACCTCAGCTGAACACTGCAGTCCGTAGGTTTTGCCTCTTTGTCGCCATCTCTGTTGGAAACCTGGTATTGCAGCCAGGCGTGGAATTATCTTCATTACATGTACATTTATGCATTTAGCAGATGCTTTTATCCAAAGTGACTTACAGTGCATTCAGGTTATACATTTTTTGTCAGTATATGTGTTCCCTGGGAATTGAACCCACAACCTTTGCGCTGCTAACGCAATGCTCTACCACTGAGCCTCATTACGTGGGCTGTACTCCGGCACGGCTCCAGCGCGGATGAATCTAATGTTTTGAGGTGAATGTGTATCTGTCAGTGTGAATCAAACACTTTAGTAATCACAGATTCTAGCCCCAGTCTTGGGACAGTGTTTCTCAACCCTGGTCCTGGGCCCCCCCCCCAACACTGCACATAGTGTATGTCTCTCTTATCTGACACTCGTTTCAGGTCCTGGAGTTTCTTCTAATGAGCTAATGAGTTGAATCAGGTGTGTTTGATTAGGGAGACACACAAAATGTGCAGCCCATGACCAGGGTTGAGAAACACTGTCTTGGAATATATGACCCAAATAAGTATTTTCACCGTATACTGTCATCTGAACAAGTAAGAAACACGTCTGCTATGTTTGTTCTGACCAACTGAGGAAAAAAACATTAGCATAAATCGGTAACGATCGGTTAGCTCATATCACATCAAACTAATTATTATCATTGTTATACTTTATTCTCAAATTATGAATGTTAACAACATCAGCATTGCGTGACTATGAGTATAGTGTGTATTAACGTTAAACGTTACATTTCTTAATCATTAAGAACTTATTTTAACCCTAAAACCAAACTATGCTCCATTCGAAAGGTTTTCTTTAGAATACAAATCTTGTGTAATCAAGCTATCTGTAATCAGAAGCACATTTAAAACTGGACTTTAATTTAATTTACATGTGTTTCATGAACACATAATACTTTCTGGATTACAATCCACCATCAAAATTATACATTGAATTATTCCATCTGATTATAAAATTCCCTCAAATTATAAAATGTTATTATAAGCTAACTGTTGTAAATCGGGCTAAGGTCAGGAGATAGTTAGTTAGTTAGTTTTAACTAATGATAGTGGCTGGTCATGTACTTGCTCAAATATTGATTTCAGATCATTTTTAACCCAAAGAAAAGTTACAGACTGCAGCTTTAAACTGTTTTTCACGTACTTTATTTAAGGGTTAATAATCCAATGAAATATTTATATTATATTTCAGCTTTACTTCAATTAACAAAAACGAATTTGACTAGCTTTAGTTTGAACATTTCCAGGTTCACTATAATATTTACAAGTAGGTTTCAGCCAAAATACCATTTATACAATAAAACTACTGTACCTTTGTATAAGCAAGACAAAATAAATCAAACAAACAGTTTCCAAAAGCGGCTTTCTCTGATCCACCATATTAATACTTGATGATTTTACATCAAATAACTGCATTATTTATTTGGAAACAATGGTCATTTTTGTAAGGGCAATGGTAAATACATATTAACAGTGAGCAAAGCATCTCATTCTGTCCTCTTCGCGGCCTTGTGACCGGCGCTTCACCCCGAGACATTCGAGAGAAGCTCTTCCTCTCATTAGCCAACTATAAGCCGCTTTGGATCAAACTATCTACAGAATACTAATTAACCGAAACATTTCACACATTGTGTATTAGTGTATTTGACCTCTGAGGTAGAAATTGTGCTGGAAATGTATAAGCTAACGCAAAGCCAGCAGAATGATTTATTCTGTGTGTGCGGTGCCAGCGACCCCTTTTTCATAAATGTTATTGCTGTATAGAAGCATAATGTATTTAAATGAAGCGTTTTTGCTTCATATCAACAGAAATTACTCTGTGAAGTCAAAAGCAAAGTGACATTTACCTCCAGAGGTAATGCATCTTTAAGTGGAGTTGTTTCCGCTCACAGGCGAAGCTGCCGAAGCTTCATCAAGCTCTATTATGAATATTAATATCTGTCATTGCACAGCTGCTTGAGTGGATTAGGTTTAGGCCTTTGACTAACTCAATTCACCATATTAAACATTTGGTTTTTACAAACCCGGGGTTCAGAATTAACTGCTAGGAGCGGAAATATAGCCATGCATATTTATTACTCACCTAGAAAGTGTATGTTGCAATATTTTCATTTAAAACTCAATATGTTTTTATTTAGTTGCTTATACTTTATGCATAATCATGACAAACTGTGTCTGTGAAACCAGTAGCATCATAACAAATATTGTGTTCCTTATTTATTCCATTTATTTTAGCTCACCATTTTTGATTTGATTCACTTACATTTGTGAGCATTTATTACGTTTCTAAAAATGCTTTCCTCCTGCTGGTTTTGTTTACTCATCACACCGGTTTTTACTTGCATTACCGAGTTAATTTAGGATCCTGCCCACACTTTTGCAGCTTTACGTCACCGGGTTTGTTCTTGAGGACTGCATCTCATATTGCTGAATCTTTTTTTGTGCTTTAGCTCCATATTTCCACTTTCGTTTTCTTTGACCCACAGAGGAGCAGAACCAAATCATGACAACTATCATGCTTCAGTTACATTTCTATTAGATGTAGCACTTATTATTGAGGAAATTATTAAAGTTTTAATCAAATCTTCATCCACATCCCTCATGCAAAGAGCTTTTCAGCCACTTTTCCTGTCACTTCTGTATTAGCCACACAGGTTGTTATTTTACGGAGCTGTGATATTTCAACATTAATTGGTGTAACCTAATGCACACTTTTACTTTTGGAAAGAAAGTAATGCTTTCATTCAGCAAGGATGCATTAAATTGATTTCAATTGATAAAAATTGGCAGTTAAGACATTTATAATGTTAGAAAATATTTATATTTCAAACTTTCTATTCATCTGTGAATCCTGAAAAATAAAATGCATCACGGTTTCCACAAAAATATTAATCAGCGCAACTGTTTTCAACATTGATAATAATCAGAAATGTTTCTTGAGCAGCATATTATTATGATTTCTGAAGATCATGTGACACTGAAGACTGGAGTAATGATGCTGAAAATACAGATTTGATCACAGAAATAAATTATATTTTAACAGATATTCACATCAGCTATTTTAAATTGTAATAATATTTTTTTTAGAATATTTTTGATCAAATAAATGCAGCCGTGAGCATTTCTTTCAAAAGCATTAAAAATCCGTCTGACCCCAAACCTTTTAACAGTAATGTATTTACATTGATTTACTCATATAAAATCATATTTAGATGTTATTTAGATTCAATGTTTTACAGTGTAGTGTTTATCCTTCACTCTTCAGTGCCTGCAAATATTTCGAGCGTTGACCAGTATTTCTGAAAAGTCTTGTCTGAGTTCTGCTCAGAATGATTCTTGGTCACTACACCTCATGAATGTCTTGTCATCTGAGTCCAGTCACGCTACAAGACGTCTCGCACCCCATCAGACTCACTCAGTTTGTCACCAGATCCTTCCAGCGCTGAAGCTAATGAGTCGAACACTGTACTCAGTGCATGGAGTTTGTCAGCTGTGAGCGTAATGTACCAGCTCCTGCTGATTTAGGACCTGCTCTCCCATCCCAAAGTTTTTCCTGAGCCATTATAGCAGAAACTTTAAAACTGTCCTCAGATCAGAGATAAGCACGGACTAATGTACCAGCATGGCAGCTGGTTTCCTCAGCGCTGCCAGGAAAGTGGCACAGGCTCCACGCTGTGACCATCATCTGTGGGAAACCTGGAAAATGGGACCTCGTTTCATGGTCCGGCAATTTTACTGTTATTTTTCCATTCGGTAATATGTGTGAAAGAACACGAGGATATCACCGAATGGAAACTTTAATGATCTGCAGACTGTGAAATTGGTGAAGCATTTGTTCCTATGTTTGCATGGTATTTCTGGCTTGAATATTAAATTTCAGTGTGTACATCA
Source organism: Schizopygopsis malacanthus (assembly GCA_027474115.1). NCBI lineage: Eukaryota > Metazoa > Chordata > Actinopteri > Cypriniformes > Cyprinidae > Schizopygopsis > Schizopygopsis malacanthus. Next base: position 40,720,507 of record CM049871.1, read on the forward strand.
ACATGTTCTAGACATGAAGGATTCCTCCAATCATGTGTCTTGGTGCAATGCCTCAGCAACCATTTAAAACACTCCAGAAAGTACATAGCAACACCCTATTCAACAACCAAGAGCAACCAAGAAATTGCATAGCAATGCATTAACAAAAATACAAAACACCCTAGAAACTGCATAGTAACACATTAGCAACCACCTAAAACACCCTAGCAACTTGCAATAACATGATCTAGTATGCACTAGCAATTACTCAAAACGAAATTACGAAAAACGCCTTGGTAACTGCATAGCAACACCCCATCAACCACCAAAACACCATAGCAGCTGTGTAGAAATGCCCTAGCAACCACCCAAAACACCCTAGTAACTGCATAGCAACCCTTAACAATTGCCCAGAGCACAGCATACATTGCAAAGCAATGCCCTAGCAACCACCCAAAACACCCTAGCAACTGCATAGCAATGATCTAGCATGCTCTAGCAACCACTTAAAACATCATAGCAACTGCATCATGAAATGCCCTAAAAACGGCTTTGCGATTACCCAAACCACCCAGAAAATGCATAGCAACATCCAAACAACCACCTAAATACCCTAGCAACTACATAGCAATGATCTAGTATTCCCTAAGCGACCACTCAAATCATCTTAGCACCTGCATCTTGAAATACCCTACAAACTACATAGCAACATCCCACCAACCACTCAAAACACCCTAGCAACTGCATAGCAGCACTTCCCTAGCAACCACCAAAACACTCCTAGCAACTGCACAGCAACCAAGTATACTCGCAATTTGTGCTCTGCATTTAACCCATCCATAGTGTACACACACACAGCAGTGAACACACACCGTGAATACACACCCAGGGCAGAAGGCGGCCATTTATGCTACGGCGCCCCTGCAGGGAGCAGTTGGGGGTTCAGTTCAAACCTTTGGGTTACGAGTCCAACTCTCTAACCATTAGGCCACGACTTCCCCAAACCATGACTTCCCCCCAAAAAGCAATGCCTTAGAAACCACCTATAACACTCAAGATACTGCAAAGCATTGCCCTAGCAAACACCAAAAACACCTTCGCAACTGCATAGCAATGCCCTAGTAACCACCCCAAAAAAACATGGAAAATGCATAGCAACATCCTAGCAACCTTAGCAAGTGCATAGCAATGCCACAGCAAACCCCAAATGCACTAACTACTATTAAGCAACACCTTAGCAACCATCCGGAACACTCTAACAACTACATAGCAACACCCAAACAAACAACCAAAACATTCTAGCAGATTAGCAACCATTCAAAACAACCATAGCAAATGCTTAGCAACGCCCTAACAGAAACCCAAACCACAGTAGCAACTGCAAAGCAACACTTTAACAACCACCTACAACACCCTAGCAACTGCACAGCAGCACTTTAACAACCACCAACAACACCCTAGCAACTGCAAAGCAACACTTTAACAACCACCTACAACACCCTAGCAACTGCACAGCAACACTTTAACAACCACCTACAACACCCTAGCAACTGCACAGCAACACTTTAACAACCACCAACAACACCCTAGCAACTGCACAGTAACACTTTAACAACCACCAACAACACCCTAGCAACTGCACACCAAGACTTTAACAACCACCAACAACACCCTAGCAACTGCACAGCAACACTTTAACCACCAACAACACCCTAGCAACTGCACAGCAACACTTTAACAACCACCTACAACACCCTAGCAACTGCACAGCAACACTTTAACAACCACCTACAACACCCTAGCAACTGCACAGCAACACTTTAACAACCACCTACAACACCCTAGCAACTGCACAGCAACACTTTAACAACCACCTACAACACCCTAGCAACTGCACAGCAACACTTTAACAACCACCACCAACACCCTAGCAACTGCACAGCAACACTTTAACAACCACCACCAACACCCTAGCAACTGCACAGCAACACTTTAACAACCACCAACAACACCCTAGCAACTGCACACCAACAGCAACTGCAAAGCAACACTTAACAACCACCAACAACACCCTAGCAACTGCACAGCAACACTTTAACAACCACCAACAACACCCTAGCAACTGCACAGCAACACTTTAACAACCACCAACAACACCCTAGCAACTGCACAGCAACACTTTAACAACCACCAACAACACCCTAGCAACTGCACAGCAACACTTTAACAACCAACAACACCCTAGCAACTGCACAGCAACACTGTAACCACCAACAACACCCTAGCAACTGCACAGCAACACTGCGTCTCACGTTGTTCCTGACTAAAATGTCTGAATGTCTACATTTATAAACAGTGTTGTACAAAGTTACTTTCAATAGTAATGCATTACAATATTGCTTTACTTTGTTACTTTTATGGAAAGTAATGTGTTATGTTACTTTTACTTTGAAAAAATCTGAGTTGGATTTGTTTGATTTTACGTTCAATTTTTGTCAAATGAAAAATCCCTTTCACATCAAAAGTGAAATAAATATGCATCAGGCTGAAATAAATATAAATTCTCGTCTGTACAGTAGCTCATCATATTCTGATGCTCAGATATTCCGAGCTGTCAGCAAATAACTTGTGTTACGTATTTGAAAAAATACCTCAGATACTTTCTTGTAAATTGAAACGTAATGTGTTTCTTTAACAGTTCATCTGATTATGTATCTTCTAATGCGTATTACCCTCAATGCGTACACCAATCTTAATTTCAATGATATTTTCTGTACACACACATCACAAACAGAAAGTAATCCACAGGTTTTCTGGCTTTAGCTGCTCAGTTCCCTGTAGATTTGCACAAGAAGTCCGAGCTCTTCTTTGGTGTCAGTCTCTGGACGTTTAACGTGGGAATAACTCTATTCAGAGGTTAGTGAAATGCCAGTCGGTTTTCAGTCTCTGGGCTCGGACTCGTACCCTTCAGATGTGAATCAGCGAGTCCCGAGACTCTCTATGAAGCAGTGACTTTGGCTGGTCAATGCTTCAGCTCTGAAGAGAAAGAGAGCAAGATTGGAACCTCACCTTCAAGGACCCAGAGGAAAATTACATTTAAATTTGAGATTGGTGACCCTGGTCTCCTTCGGAGCATTGTGGAAATGAAATTAATGGCCCATGGGTACGACTCCAGGGTTTGAGAGTGAGAGAGATGAATCAAAAATGGAAGAAGAAAGAAACAAAGACTTTTTTGCTGTGAAGCAAACGTATATGTGACTTTCCCGAAATGGAGAGGCCAAGAACTATCAAAAACACAGTAAAGGGAAGTAATTGAGATGGAAGGGAAGCCAGAGAGCGACAGAAGGAAATGTAGGCTGGCTGGATATTTGCTCTTTTTCCCCTCTAGCTGTAATTAACACTGGCTGGCTCACTCTATAAATCAACACCTG